>JBDFRD010055417.1:0-14519 GCA_039654405.1 Bullina lineata | reverse complement strand
GTTGGTGCAGTTTTTAGTGATGGTTATGAGTTGGTGCAGTTTTTAGTGGTGGTTATGAGTTGGTGCAGTTTTTAGTGATGGTTATGAGTTGGTGCAGTTTTTAGTGATGGTTATGGGTTGGTGCAGTTTTTAGTGGTGGTTATGGGTTGGTGCAGTTTTTAGTGATGGTTATGAGTTGGTGCAGTTTTTAGTGGTGGTTATGAGTTGGTGCAGTTTTTAGTGGTGGTTATGGCGGGGCTGGAGGTGCTAGTGTCAAATAGATCATATTCATGCACACGCTTGTCAAAATAAGGAATACAAGAGGATTTAAATCATTTCTTTGAAAAAAATAGTTGCCATTTTGTGTTTTAAAGTAGTTGTCATAATTTAGTAGGCTGTGCTGTATTTGTCCATGATTTAGAATCCTCCCGGCACTAGTTCTAATCTAGTTCTTGCTATAGCTGAACTTGAAGTAGACTGCAGGAAAGTAAAAAAAAAGTTCACATGCTACATCTTTATTAGATCATTTATCACTCGTAACATTTCCCTTCTTGTTCACTTTACTTCCAAATTTTTAGATTCCATTTTTCTCTGACCCCAGCATTTTTCAATCCTTTTCATTATTTCATCACAAAGTCATTATTTTAGTCTAGTGTGAATTGACAAACCGTGCACTCTTCAATAATAGTGATGTTATTAGTCAGTAAGCTTAAAACGGGTGGACTTTATAAGTATTGTGATTAAGTGATTAGAATAAAGGTACAGTGATCACAATTCTCTGAAGTGATTGGTTGGAAATGGTAAGCATTAGTGAGATGATTAGTTTAATAGGTTGATGCAGGGGTAGTTGATTAGCATGCTAGCATTACAGGTGTGTGTAAGATGAAGGGGATTGGTACAAAACGGTAGGCCTACAGTAGGTGAGGTGATCAGTGTGTTGGCTGACATAGAACTTTTTTTTTTCAACCCCTGTAAAAGGGTGAAAAGTGCACACAGTTGCAATTTTTTAAATAGGAAAACCATTTTTACATTTTCATGTCTGCTTTTCATGGTTATGTTTATTGATTTCCTGTAATTATATGTTGTACGGTATTATCTCACATTCTTTTCCACTCCCATTCTTGATTGTACGTAGGCAACAGTAAATTATAACGGTCTTAACTCCATTGCCGCAAGATCTATTTCCATGTCTCTCGTTGTAAGTCCTAATTACATAGGTAATTAACTATGTTTAATTTGAAATTTTATTTCATGTATATAGATTGACAATATTGGAGGGAACAATTAGCCTTTATGATAAAAGTCTCATCTGTTTCTGCTAGCATTGATTTAACTTCCTTTACTGTGTTCAGAAGGTATTTTTACTTTGTGCCAGTTTCTCAAAATACTTCTCTTCAAAGAATGCCACTCACCTCATTTTTAAATTGTCCTTCCCCCAACTTTAAAAATACATTTGCATCTTTTTCTTAGCTTTGCCCCCCACCCCCCACCCCCCCAAAAAAAACCCAAAACAAACAACAACAACAACAACAAAGCAAAACAGAAAAACCTGTCTACAATGTTTGTGTGTTTCTAATCTGATTTCATTGCTATTTTTTCTGTTTCCATCATCTCTTTGTCATCCTATTTATTGCCTTCTACTTCCAAGCCTGCTTGACACACTCACATAGTTTTTCTTATTTCTTTGATATTGCCTCTCTTTTTCCCTCTTTAAAGGGATATTAACCATTTAAATTTGATAATATTTTTTTATTATGCAATTGTTAAAGTAAGTTTGCATTTTCAATTTTCATTAATTGTTGTGTTGCACTGAGCATGTGCTGTCATGATTTTAGATGTATGATGAGAGTAATGTTCATTGGTCTCAGATTATGTAGATCTGGATGGATTTCACTTTGCATAACATGGGTAATGCTCGTTAGCTATTTTTTCCCCCCTCTGAATTTGACAATACTAATGTGTCTTTGTCATAGTTAAGTCAAAAAGCTGATCTGAAATTTCTTACGTGGAGTGAAGCTGAAAATGTTCAGATAGCTCATATTGGGCAGGGATGTAATTATTTTGTAAGTTGTACTGAATGGTCGGTTTGGACATGTAAACAAAGGAACAGTCCTGAAGTATGCTGTTAAACATAAAAAAACCTGAGTATGGTATTTCAGAATAATAAGTTTAATTAAAACGATTATGAGGCTTGACTGAAGTAGGTTATTTTACGTCGGTTTTCCAGTCCTGAGTGGTGACAGGTCTGATATCGCCGATGGACTTTATGAGGCTTATGTATTTCATAAAGTACTAATACACAAGTAAAATATTGTTTAGTTTTATACAAATGAAACGTTTCTCACACAATGTTCTCAGTAAGTTTTCACATCATTGCTTCTCATCATAACATCCACCAGATTTGTTGTTTATAGAATAATTGCCTTATTTTTCAAAAACAAAAACATTGTATCATTACAGATGTTGTGCTTGTCTGTGACCATTGTTTCTAAAACTGACCATTTTCTCTGATTATCTCCCCTTTTCCCCTCATCAGGCTCAGAAGAGGACCAAGAAGCAACAGAGATGCTGGTCGGGAACGCACAAAACCTGATGCAGGCTGTCAAGGAGACGGTACGCACAGCCGAGGCCGCATCTATCAAGATTCGTGTTGACTCAGGCTACACTATTCGCTGGGCTCGTAAACGCC
Source organism: Bullina lineata (assembly GCA_039654405.1). Taxonomy (NCBI): domain Eukaryota; kingdom Metazoa; phylum Mollusca; class Gastropoda; family Bullinidae; genus Bullina; species Bullina lineata. The sequence continues at coordinate 11,851 of JBDFRD010055417.1, read as the reverse complement.
CCTGGTACACATAGACTGTGGGCGCAGTCTGTAGATAGGAGATCAAGTCAACATGACACATCAGAGGGAAACTGGGGTGGCTGGCTGTAGAAAGGTGTCATCTCTGTTTAGGTGCATATTGTTATTTCCTGGAACCAATGTAAAAACTGAAAAGTTTCATTCTTCATCAAAATTGGAAATGTTTCACCAGACTTTGTATGCTAGGTTTGGCCTCCAGACCCAGGGCCAGATTTGAATGACTTGTTTCTACAGGCAATCCTCCTGCCGTAAAACATAAAATAAAGTAGAATTGCAAAAGCTGTTGTTGTTGTTAGTCCCAGTACATAGGTTTAAAAATTATAAAAGTCTTGCTTCAGGTGTAGATCTTTGATTCAGTTATTGTATTTTCAAATGTATACTTATACGGTATAATATTATTATATTCATATTTTATGTATCTATGTGTGAGTATTTAAAAAAAAAAACAATTTGTGTGTGATTACTTATCAAGATGTGTTTTGTGCTGGAGAGTATGATCTGGTTTCCCTTGTCTGTTTTGTTTTATACTTTGTGCCAATGACCCAGATTATTATGACATAACTGAACAGCTTTCCAACATGAACAAGTGCTAAAAGATGCCAGTGCATTCAACTCATCATGTTTTGGGAGAGGAGCAATATGTTGAAATAGTACTCAGAAAAAAAAGAAGGAAAAGAAAAGAAAAGATTGGTTTGTAGCCTTTTGTGCCCAGTCTATGAAGTGTTTTCTTGGGGCTTCATCTGATGAACATCTATTCACTTTGCTTGTAGGCCATGCCATGACAAACTACCATTGTCTTCTCTTACTTAAGAATGGATTTTCAGCACAGCTGATGCCCATTCAGTCAAAATAAATAAAAAAAACAAGATCAAAGCTGCCGATGCGTTAGGGAACAGCAAAAATGATATGGCACAAAATCCTTAGTTTTGATAATGTCTTGTTAATTCCTCGTCCTTAATAAGCTTCATGATTTTATTTTCATTCTCACTTAACATTTGCATCTGATCAACCTATTTTATTTGTTTCCGTTTATTTTATTGAGCAAAATCTTGTTTCATGATAAGCCTTTACTGAGAGTAGTAAGTGCTTTCTATGTTGTAATGTTGAGCCTACACAGAGTTGGTGCTAGTCAGCTGAGGGTAAACAATTTGCTCATGCTCAGTTGTTTCACTTTGACTTGCATACAAATTAAAATTGTCGACACGTTGGTTTGTACTTGTGTTTTTTTGGGATAGCTCTTTTTCCTTGTAATTTCCATTTGCATACAAATTAATTGTTGTTTTTGTTTTTATTAAAATCTACAGGTTTTTTTTTACCATGGATGCTTCTTTGTAGGCGGTGCTCATTATACAGGATTATTGAAAAAGAATGAACCAATTTCATCACGCAATATTTAAATAAGGAAAAGCAGCAGAGTTAGAAGTATTCTACTCACAATCAAGTTTTATTTCCTGTCTTACAATTGTTCTCTCAATCCACTATCTGGCGTGTTATAAAAAGTCGTCTACACTTGAAATCATACAGACTACTCCTCGCTCAGGCACTTACCAGTGACAACAAGAGGAAGTGGATGGAATTTTGCAATTCAATACTGGAGATGATGGAAGACGAAATCTTCATTTCACGTTTAATTTTTAGTTTTAGTGATGAAGTGACTTTTTAATTTAGCGCCACAGTCAGTCTTCACAATGTGTGTATTTGGGGAACAGAGCAGCCACATGAAACAGTTGAGCAGGAAAGAGATTCCCCTAAGGTGAACGTCTTCTGTACTATGTCTCAGGACAAGGTTTATAGTACCTTTTTCTTTATGGAAACACCGATACGGGACATACCTATCTCGAAGTGCTCCAAAACTGGCTCTTCACTTCATTGCAAGCAGATTCGCATGACTTCATTTTTCAACACGGCTTTGGCACCTAATGGTTCGAGCTTTTTTAAATGAAAAAAGTTCCCCAGAGATGGATTGGACAGAAGGGGGCACAAGACCTTGCTCTTTGTGCTTGGCCTGTGAGATCCCCAGACCTCACTGTGTGTGATTTTTTTTCTACATAAAAGATATTGCGTTTATCTTCCACTGCTGCCCACTAACCTCGATGACTGGAATAACAACAACGATCAACACAATGGATCGTGATATAATGATAGGTGTTTGGGAGGAATTCTCTTATTGCATTGATGTTGCCAGTGTTGCAGGTGGTGGCCACATTGAACAATTGTTAGACAGGAAATAAAAGTTGATTGTGAGTGGAGTACTTGTGACTCCGCTGGAGTTTTCTATTGCTTTTCCTTATTAACATATTGCGTGATGAAATCGGTTCATTCTTTTTGAATAACACTGTATATAGTAATGTCTTGTTCTCAACCTTTTAAAATACTTTCAGTGCACATTGTTGTGATTGTGGCAACTGGTCAGTGCTTATTTGTAACAGAATATCAAATATCGTACTTGGTATTGTTTGAAATTTTGAAGCTGCTGATTCTTTGAATTTGTCTTGAACTTGAGCCTAGTTGTCTGTTAATGTTGTTTGTGTAAAGAGTATGAACTTAAACCAGTACCTTTTCACACAACCCAGTTATATTAACCATCCTCCTAAAATAGATATTATTCTTGCTACATCACATAATATTACAAATAGAACTTGTACGTTCATTTGACAACTTTTGTGAGCACTTTAGTCTTCAAAGTAAGGTTTTGTTGAGACAGGATGCAGAGGTGTGAGTGTGAGTTCTGTCAACACAGTGAATACTTGAGGATTAAGATGCATTGATTGATTGCAGGGTGGCCTACTCTGTCCCACACATGCATGCTTCTATTGTGTTATTGTTTTTAACTACGTTTCATATAACTTCAGCTTCTGTAGAAATTTCCCTCATTTCTTCATTTGTGTATACAGCTTGGTATTATGCTTTTTATACATTTATAATATATATATATATAATATACACACACACACAATTGTTATTTGATGTAGTTTCTCTAGTCTCTCTCATATATATGTGGCATTTATAGACTAAAGGACTCTATTTTGTAACCCAGCTTCAAGCATAATGTAGATCAAGAAAATCTTTTGTTTATTTTGGGTTTCTCAGAATGAGCAAATAATTGTTTTTTTTCTCTGTGCATTTTATTATTAGTTTTTAGTAGCCTATTCCCTATTTTTTTTAAAATTGTCACTTCATTTGTGAATGTTTTTTGTAGAAAAAAAAAGTCTATTTTTCTTTTGCCTTAGGAGTTCTAGTTCTAGTAGTTTATAATTAATTTGTTTATTTCATTTGCTTTGCCTTTAAGGATAGACTGCAAACTTGCCTATATTTGCATAAGGATCACATATTATCGTCGATGACGACGACGATATAGTTCAGTTCATATAATTTGAATCACAATGAAACAGTGTGTATTAATTTGTCCTAATAACAGCAAGTGCTTATTAATTTTTAACTAATTGGTAAACGGCCTTGTCCAAAAACAGAATAATTATTTGAAAAGGCTTGGTGATGAAGAAAAATCTATGGGAAGACACTGAGACAAATACCGTGTAATATCAGGTATGCATACTGAATGACACTATGTAACTGACTATAAATTCCTATATATTATTTCCTTTGATTCCAGAGCAAAAAAATCTTTTTGAATCTGGGTTGAAAACTGGCGAGCCATACAATTAGACTTTTATAGCAAACTGCACGTGTATCATCTAAAAATAATCAAAATCTGTTACTGGCGCCTACCCAGCATCTATCACCAGTACCTGAATTGCGGAAGGAAATTTTGTTTCTTTAAAGAGCTATAATATAACGCGTTCTGTAACTGCAAAACAGCAACAGTACAGATAATTGGTAGGCTGTTGTATTTTTATTTTTTTTCCTGATGAATGTGTAGCGTTTAGAGACATATTTTTACACCAGAATTTTATGCAAATTTACAATGGGACAATGTTATATTAGATAATTTATGTATTATATACTGTACTCACATTTATTGTTTTGATCATTTTTTGTTCCCTTACATTGAGTCATCTGTCATTGTGTGTTCACCTTTGCATCATTTTGTAAGTGCAATTTTGAATTTTTCTGTTGTCCATTTGCTTAGTCGACAACTCTTATTTAGAAGTTGTTGATGGTACACGTTATATGAGTTTGCATCTCATGTCATTTAGTGTTTATTTTCCAATTTCCAGTCATGCTAATATAGCATTGAAGTGTAGTAGTATATTTCAAAAAGATTTCCCAGTAAGCTGACATTTCCCCAGAAAACAAAAACAAAAACTCCAATGTAGGGCATGTCTTTCTGCCACAAAGAAATTAAGTGATTCCTCCTTCGTCAATTGGAAGACATTATGTCATTGTACCGTTGGGTACCATTTTTATGAAGGCAATGCATATTTTATACGTTTACAAAAAGAAAAAGGAATGAGTCTAATCTAGTGAAAAGTTGTTATTTTTTAAGAGAGGAGGAGATGGGCTTGTATTTCTTTACAGGAGTGTGGTACAAGCTTTATGTGATGCACTGGCTGAGAAGAACACATTGTTACTTGGCCTTTACTTTGTTCTGCTCATATTTCACATAGCACTTTGTTTGTCCTGTTGGAACATTGAATGTATGGAATCCTCATTTATCAGTTTTGTCTTTTACCTATTTTCATTACTTTCTCATGGTCAGTAGTTTGATCAATAGAATCATCATGATTTTAGAGGGAATTTAGGCATTTATAATTATGTCAAAGCCTGAGAAAGGAGTGTTTACTTTGGGTTACAGGTTAAATCAACGTGTAAAATGCACGTATACATCATAGAACGTCCTGTGCTGAAAGTCTTGTTCAACTCTCACCAAAGTGTTGGTAGATGAATCACTGTAGTATGTCATTTTCTAATGTACTCTGCTATTTATCTGCAATAATACAATATATAGACAAATCCAAGGCTGTATTATTATAATTATTATATTACAAAATAGTATCCTATGTGTCACTTTTTAAGAAGGGAGATTTCTGTATGCAATGGTCAAGAATCAGTCTTCAACAACTTCAATACATGGATCACTTATGAACTAGTTTATAGTACTAGACTGTACATTTTATATCATACAGTATAAAAGTCAATAGGGGTGTCATTTCTACTGTTAAACGGTAAAAGAACAAAACAGGAAAAAAATGTGCATGTTAATCCTATTTGACCAAGAGGATTAATGGCATTCAAGTTCAAGAATATTAAATGGACACTATTTCAAATATAATCGCTTTTGAATAAGTGATGTAATAGTCTGCAGTGATATTCTATTGAAGTTGGCTTGAATGGCAGGCCTGTGTACTTTCCAGTGCTGCTTGGCTCAGGAAATGTTCTTCTTATGCAACAAGGTTCATCATACTTTTCACACACTGGAAAGATTGATTGCAAACTCCGTCTTGGTCCAAATCAGGGGAGGGAAAGAGAGAGAAATAATGCATCAGCTTAATCTTCTTAAAGCCACTGGACTGGTCAACACATGGTGCACTATTCCCACCTTTGTTCACTTAGATCTATTCTTAGTGCCAGGGCTCCATCTTGTGTGACTGAAAGATGGGCCTCTGCTGTGGATATGCAGATATTTGTACTTTTACTTTTTAAGGCTTCCTTGAACATTCTGTTTGCATAGCTGTAAAGTAATCCAAAATTCATTATAATAAAAAATGAGTGAATTTAATGCAAATTGGAAAGTCTGATAAAACAATGAGAGTTAGGTTTTGAGCAAATAAGCCAATGAAATTCCTGGGGACACCTTCATTTACTTCAATTTCAACATAATTTGGTTGAAGTTAAATCAAGAGAAAAGGCTATGCTGCTAAGAAATGTGTTCCATCTCTCGTACTATTCTGCAACCATTGTGTCCAAAGGGAGTCCCATGCCCAATTATTGATGCATGAAGCACAATTTCATTGCATGCAGAGTACAACCTACCACACAAAGTTGCAGAATCCTCAGCTTTTGTCACAGTTTTTGCCTTCGCTCTCACCATCAAGAAGCGATAGCTTCAATACATGTATTATTTTTTGGTTAAATTACAAGTCAGTCTTCACTTTTTGGGTGATCTACACCTAAATAATTTTAGAAATCTCACTCCTACTCCTACCTGCAGAAAATGGGTCAGGAAGCCGTGAAAACAGGGTGTGGCCTCTGTTCAGAAACAAAATATCAAGCAGTGATTTTCGTCTATGATCACATTTCATCTTTGATACAGTGGAAACCTGATATAACAGGGATGATGGGACCAAAGCAAAATCCCTGTTATATCCGATCCCTGTTAAATCAGATATCAGGGGAGATAGGTGGAGATTAACAAATTCTTGATATTTCTAAATCATGGGTTTTGTCCCTGGGGAATTCCCGGTTCATGCAGTCGCTGTTTAGGAATTGTAGCTTGCCGTGGAGTAAAGTCCATGGAATTTTCCTTTGTTAACCAGCTGATCATTCGGACAGGCATTGCTATTAAGTCAAGCCGTCTCCGCATCCCTGCTATGACTGATTGGGCCCTGTTGACTGCCTATCACTACCGATAAGTTTTAATAGAGACAAAGAGGAAGAAAAAACGGGGATTGACAAAGGCCCTGTTATTACCGGATTCCTGTTATAACCGGTCCTGTTATAAGTGGTTTCTACTGTATCTCTTAATCCTCCCCCACATCTTTTTATTTTCTCAGTTGTGATCGAACTTGGAGACCAAGAGACAAACCATGAAAAACAAATAATTTTCCCCAGCGGTTTTTATAAAAACATTTTACAACATTCTAATCAAGGTGTTCTTTAATTTTGTTGAAAATTAAATCAACTTGAGTCTGCTTGAAGACAATCTAGCTCAGCCATATTAGGTGAGAACAGTGGAAGAATTACAATGACTGATGTGCCTGATGTTTGCATGCAACAATTTACTCAATGAAACTCTCCCTAATAAACTGTGATGTATTTTTATCACTTTCTAAATCTGTTGTCTTATTCTTGTTTATAAAAGTGTATTTTACATTTCTGATAAAAGTTACTTGAAGTCCAAAAGTACACAGTTTTGATGCAGCTTAGGTAGCGTTTGCTGTTCTGTCAAACCCTGAAGATTTTGAGCGTTGGTTTGTCATTGTGTTTTTCGGGATTGGTCCTTCTGTTTGTACATGTATTTTTAACACGAGCTTAATTTACTTTGGTTAGCTTAAAGCAGAACAGATGATACATGGACAAGGCCCATCCTTGATGGAACCCTAGTCTGGTAATTCATAAATCATGGATATATGTACATGTAGTTCTCTTCCCAATCAGAATTACATGTACATGTAGTAGTAAAAGGTTCTCTTCCCTATCAGAATTACATAATACATGTAGTAGTAAAAGGTTCTCTTCCCAATCAGAATTACATGTACATGTAGTAGTAAAAGGTCCTCTTCCCAATCAGAATTACATGTACATGTAGTAGTAAAAGGTTCTCTTCCCAATCAGAATTACATGTACATGTAGTAGTAAAAGGTTCTCTTCCCAATCAGAATTACATATACATGTAGTAGTAAAAGGTTCTCTTCCCAATCAGAATTTTATGCTCGTAATTCCTACCTTGCTTTGGAGAGCAGGAAACATACGGTGTGTTTTTCAATGCTGTGCTGAACATAGCCAGGATTCTGGGCCTAAACTTTATGGCTGCAAGTGCAAGCAAGTCCAGCAGCTTAACCATTTTGCTAATTAGTGTTAACATGTATTCATCTACTACAGCCGTCTATTTTACATGTTTTTCAAAACTTCTTTTTTAAACTTGCTTGGCTAGTCATCACTGTTCACAGCGGTCTATTTCAACATGAAAAAGTTGGCCATTCTGATGTGTGAAATTGAAATTGTCATAGAAAACAAACAATTTAAAAGTGTAGTCTGTTGAGCAGGACAGAGTATCCATCTGCAGCCTATATTGTTAGTTTTATGCTGCGAGACTGATGGGAAGCTTTGCCTTATGTGAGGTTAGTCAAGTAGTAAAGTTCCCTCAAGGCCTATGGAGGCCCATAGAACCAGAGCTTATCTATCTTGATTGCGGGCAGATGATTTTAAGATCATCTACTAGACAGGACGTTAGTCTAGCAGGATATGCCGTTACCCAATTCGCACCTGGGTGGGGATAGAAAAATGGTGTAAAGTGTCTCTCTCAAGAGCACAAAATGATTGCCAACAGGACCGATGGGCCAGGAGTCCTTTGCTCTAGATAACCAATCGACCACTGTGCCACAAACATGAGGTTTGGCAGGTGACGGAGACAACGCTGAACTTACTCCATGAATTGAGAGTGCCTAAGCTGCATGTATAACATGTTTCAAGTCCATCAGTCAAGCAGGTCTGGAATAAAAGTCAGTCAATATGAATACCCCCCAAATTATAAAATACAGGAAAGCGTCCCAGAATGTACCTGCCTCATGTTGCTAGCAAGTACAAGTATACAGTTCGTAGGATTTGCCATATTACATGTACTTCTTTTGTATTATTCATATTGTACCAGTGTCGGCCTAGGCCAAAGCTTGTCTGAGACATAGTGTGTGTTAAGGTATATCTTGGTCTGTAGGCCTTGTTGTTTATGAGACAGTCCATTTCCTGTTAAATTTACAATGCCTCTGCCACTACCGGTACTTTAGATTTGCATTTGGCCTCATGGTAATTTTATCAAATATTATCAAAATACTAGAGTGAAGAAAAGAAAGCTACAATTTCAATGGTATGGACACGTAGAAGAAGCAGTGAGCTATCTCAGTTCATCCCTCCATTCAAGTTCAAGATGGGAGAAGAGGAGGCAGGCAGAAAAAGAAATGGACTTTGCTGAGAAGCGTTTTGCCATGAAACAGATGACTGCCCATGACCGTCAGTGGTGGAGACTGCTGACATAGTGTTCGACAGTGCATGCCCCCACACCCCATGGAATGGCTTAAGGGATTTGTAATTGTAATTCAATCACAATATATAAAAATACACACATGATGTATGTATTCTCTCTTCTCAGTCAGTCTTTGTGAGTCAAATTGAAACCATTAATATATGAATACTAGCTACATTATACTTACAACTACAAAGAATACAAAGGCATTACTGACTATAATTACTGCAAATTCTTTTAAGATCAGGAAAGCATTGTCTCTAGAGAGAGTGTTAGATGAGCCTTTCTTTGAATCTACAAGCTGGATACTTTTCAACATTATCAAGAGGCAGTCATGGAAAATATTTAATTAAAACATTCAAAATAGGTAGGCCTACATGAATTAGAAGAAGCATCATCAATGACTGCTTCAAGCGAGACAGCATTTGTTTATAAAATGCATGAAGAACTGATTGATAAAGTAACTATTTTCAGTTAACCCAATTGTCAAACTTAAAAACTACTAACTTTTTTTATTTCATTTAGTCCATGCTATTTAAAAAACAAAAGTTTTCTTTATTCTGAAATTTCAAGAAACTAAGCATGAACAATTACAAGCGCTGTTTGTAATTGTATTGCGAATAAGCACACTTTCAAGCCCGTACATTGTACGTAATATGACCCTATACATATGTTGAGAAGGGTGTTTCACTTTCAGTATGGCCACAAATTACAACAAAAGCTGTTCATGCTCAGTGCTCTACCCTTCTTTGTTCACCTTTGGGTGAGGATTTGGGGCAAGAATGTAAAAATAATGAAGTCAAAGAGTTCAGAGATGGGATGGATCACCGAACGCTGTCAGCACCAACCATTTAACACAAATCAAACATTTTGAAATAAACTTTGAGAAGCATTGTTGTCAAAAGTCAAGAGGGCAGCTGTTTAAAAAAAAAACATGAAGAAGTGAGACCACGTTGAACTGTTGTAAATATAATATACCGGATGCAAAATATAAACACACTGATGTACCATACATTGTGTAATAAAATCAGAAAGTGCAAATATGGAGACCACCTCCGTCAAAAATTAAAATTTTGCAAACTACATGAGCAATCCATGTTTATATTTACTTTGTTGTGTTTGGTACAAAATCACAAGTTTTGAACCTCTTGTCCTACAAACAGTGACATGTACATTCTGACTTACAAACATTGACGTACATTCTGACTTACAAACACTGACATGTACATTCTGACTTACAAATACTGACATGTACATTCTGACTTACAAACACTGACATGTACATTCTGACTTACAAACACTGACATTACATTCTGACTTACAAACACTGACATGTACATTCTGACTTACAAACACTGACATGTACATTCTGACTTACAAACACTGACAGATAAATTATGACTTACAAACACTGGTGATATGTACATTCTGACTTACAAACACTGACATGTACATTCTGACTAACATGCTTGTGACCAGAAATGTCTGTCTGCTAAACTTAACACATGTATGGAAAACACAAGGATTTGGAAAACAAAATAATTTTCATGAAGGAATTTTATTGCACTCTACTCACGACATCAACTTTTTAAATGCAGTCTGTAGAGGCCTCTTAAAACTTGACTTGTGTCTGTTCACCAACGTCGTTACAGAATCCAGTTTCAGCTGGTGAAATTGAAGAGAACAAAAGGGAAAATGGATTTTCAAAATTCAGATCTCAGTTGACTCTCAAAATTCAAAATCCCTCACCATTAATTTGTGCATATCCCACACTATCTCATACAGTGGGTAATTAATTATATGCTCCCACTATTATTATTTCATATCTCTTTTCCCTAATGCATTGTTCAGCTTCCCTGCAGCCTTTATCTACTTTTTACTCTTGAGGCTGTCAACCACATTATGTTGCATGTTAAGCCAATTAGTTGGGATAAAAATCAGGTGACTGAAGCTACTGACTTTCTTTAACAAAAGTCATAGATTTATCCAGCATTCTACCATTGCAAAACAATAAATAGGTCATGAAAAAAAGTAATAATTGAGCTTGAAAATAAAAGGTTATTATGGTCTTTTCAACTGGACTAACCTTTTTCCCCCACTGAGAGATGACCATCAACAGGAGTTTCCCAAACTTGGCGCTGGAACTCATCTCCAGATCCATTTTCATTAACAGTGACATGAGGAGAGCCATGGTTTCGGGGTCAAGTTCAGGTTTTCTGCCCAGTACAACCTGAAGGAGTTGCACAAGTAGTTCATTCTCACCAATGCAGCTGGAGCACAATTGTCTGGTGATTGAAAAGGATTCCTGCTATAACGAAATATTTGAACACAATGGTTTTTCTTCAAAGACACGTGAGTCAGCAATACCAGGAAATATCTTTTTTGCACCAGATTGCCCTGAGTTGCCTGCATGTGTTCACCTGCTCTCACAGTAATGACAATGCCCAAGATGAGTGTACTATGTGTATAGCCTGTCCCATAGATGCATGTACAAAACTTGAAAGTCATAACACAGCTTCTGACTTGAAGGTGGCCTGGAGGTTATAATGTCATTACACTTATAACAAATAACCAAGAAATAGGTACATTACACTATATAAGATAACCAAGAAATGGGTACATCACTGTATAAGATAACCAAGAAATGGGTACCTTACTGTATAAGATAACCAAGAAATGGGTACATTACTGTATAAGATAACCAAGAAATGGTACCTTACTGTATAAGATGACCAAGAAATGGGTACATTTACTGTATAAGATAACCAAGAAATGGGTACATTTACTGTATAAGATAACCAAGAAATGGGTACATTACTGTATAAGATAACCAAGAAATGGGTACATTACTGTATAAGATAACCAAGAAATGGGTACATTACTGTATAAGATAACCAAGAAATGGGTACATTACTGTATAAGATAACCAAGAAATGGGTACATTACTGTATAAGATAACCAAGAAATGGGTAC
>JBDFRD010055306.1:0-14521 GCA_039654405.1 Bullina lineata | reverse complement strand
GAGAGAGAGAGAGAGAGAGAGAGAGAGAGAGTTGATCTTGTTGTTGTTATTGATCCAGCAGCTTTAGGGCGGTTGCCCTTCTGCCCAATGCCATGTTGTGGTATTAGACAGAGAGAGACAGAGAATGAGTGAGTGAGTGAGTTAGTTTCAATTCTGGTTGTGTTGTGAATTCACTATGTATCCTATCCCCCCCCCCCCCCTCTCCAAATCCCCCAATCCCCAGGTCATGTGTACTCCCTGCATACCTGGGGAGGTTGCATGTTTGTCAGTGGCTCACAGGACAAGACAGCCAGATTCTGGGACCTGAGAGCCTCCACCCCCATCACTGTTGTCCCTTCCTCGTCTGGTACAGTGTTGTTTATATTTTGAATGAGATTGTACAAAATGGCTGTGTTAAAATGTAATCATTGTGTCATTAAAGTTACTAAAAGGACGTTAGTTTGGACACATTTTTGTATGTGCATGTCATAAAGGGCTATGGGAGGTTCTTAACAAAATAATACAATAAAGTTCCCTCAAGGCTCATAAGTATCAGAGCTTACTTTAATTTAAGAAATGTGAAATGAAACGTAAGATTTTTTTTCACTGATGCCTTGTCATTCAGAAAAACCTTATCTATTGTATCACCATTTTATTTTTGTCTGTTATTGTGTCTACACTTCTTATTCTTCATGATCCCAACTTCTTCTCTATAGAAATGAAGTAATGGTAGTACCTTTCTTGAAATGATTTAATGTTGAGAAGTTCAGCTACAAACCAGTAAATGCATTGTGTTTGAACTGTGTAATTAAGCTGAGTATTGACCAAGTCAAGTGAAATGTATGAAGAAATGTATAAAATGAGTAATGTGATCTAATCTTATCTGCAGTGTATGCATGTCTATTTGTATAATTTTCTTTGTCGTCTCTAGGTAGTCCCTATGCCTCTGTGTGTGTTGATCCCACTGGCCGACTCATGGTATCGGGCCATGAAGACGGAGTTGTGGCCCTTTATGATATTCGAGGATCAAAGGTAAGTCCACAGAGAAACAAACATACTTTTTCTCTCACCATCTTTGAGTGAATAAAAATGAATAAATTATACAATAAAAAATAAAATAGAAGACTTGGCTATCAAATTCCTCAGGTAAAAAAGACATCTGTTGGAAGCAGATACATGTAGTATTTTTTGTTGTTGTTTTCTTTCTCCTGAAAACTTAGCTTTTTGACTTTGCTATTTTTCAACATCATTGAAATGGACTTTAAATATATATTTTTCAAAACATCCTTGCATTTTGTTCTGTATTAGTGTGGACAGCATAACTTGAACATGAAAACACGTCGTGCTGAACAATATTTTCCAGTTCCAAGATAATTCTAGGCAAGATCATAAGCTGTTGGAAAAGGGGGGAAATGAGTGCCTGATTAAAATAAGACACTTTGTATAGGGAGGGGCAGGGAGTTGTATTCACTGTGCCTGAATATGAACTGAACTGTACTTTTACCTGTGATTTTCTTGACCTGTCCTGTGCAGGTGATCCAAAGTTTCCAGCCTCACAGCGGTGAGTGCCGCTCTGCCCGCTTCTCCAACAATGCCTACTACCTTCTCACTGTGGCTTATGACCAGAGGATAGCCATCACAGACTTGCATGGTCAGTTTCAAGCTTGTCTCTTCTAGTGTTTTTTATTTTGTAATTTTTGTCTGTTTTTGTTTGTCTTACTTTTTGTTTTATTACAGTTGTCTGTTTTTTGGGGCCACATATTTCTGTTGTTTTGTTTTGTCACTTTTATGTGCTCCTCTCCTTTGAAACCTTTGTCCATGTTGTTTTTTTGCATTTCTGTTGTTTTTCTCTCATTATATTTTGTCTGTGTTAATGTCTTGTCCATTTGCTTGCTGTGTTTTGTTTTGTTTTCTTTTGTTACTTCTATTGACCAGCTAATAGATCTAGTGTTTACAAGTTTATAAGTCATACAAGTATAAACAGATTTGCTCTGATAATATGGACGTCAGTTTTTCATGAGGACTAGTAACACATGATACCAAGGTGGCGCTGTGGCCGAATGGTCACTTTGCACCATTTTTCCTCTCCCAACCCAGGTGCGAATTGGGTACTGGCATTTTCTGCTGGGGAAGTAAACCTATGACAGACTAGCGTCCTGTCTTGGAGAGGAAGTAAAAATCATCTGTTCCGCATCATGCTACAGAAACTGGGATAAGTTCTGGCTCTATGGGCCTTGAAGGAACTTTACTTACAAGTAACACTTACAATGCTGCTCTTGCAGTCGGGAATTCTGAGTTCAAATCAAAGTCTTGATTTTATTTTGCTCTCATAGGACCTAGTCTGTCATTTCCTAAAACGATCATTACCTGATTCACTGGAGATGGTAATCTCGAAACATAACACTTGCTCCATACTTCCGTATATTATTATCTTTGTTGTTGCAATGCCCATTTGATGTACATCGGTTTACATTTTTTTAAAAACTTTCAGGTGACCTTCTCCGCCCCCTACCAAGTGTCATTGTCGGGGAACACAAGGATAAGGTCATTCAGTGCCGATGGCACCCCACCCAGTTTGCCTTTGTCACATGCAGTGCAGACAAGACTGCAGTGTGCTGGGGACTGCCTATGGTCCAGACTTGATTCACTTTGTGTTTGGACTGTCTTATTGTGCATTTACTCTCAACACACTGTTGTACTGTGCTTGTTCGCTTTTTGTACACATACCTACAAACAGCCTATATCATGTGTTTTGGGTTTGGGGCTGTCTAGTTTGACCCGCTTACTGCTCCCAAAAGAGTTATTGTATCATTGACATTGTCATTATCATCATTATCATCACATCATCATTGTTGCCATCCTCATCGATGTCATCATCAGGCTTGTTTATGTTATGTACACAGTGCACACTTTCTGTTGTGTGTTTACCTTGTGTCATTTTAAGATTATGATGGTGCCACTGAATCCTAGAAGTCTGTGTGCAACACAGGAGTACAACAGCACTGTGAGATGGTTCAGGTGTGTTTGTTGGAGGTTTGTAATGATTTCCATTCAATAAGATTATTTCTCCCATAATGAAAGGAGGAAGCAGAATACTCGCAAGGCAGAAGAAGAAGAAGAAATTGAAGAAGGAGAAGAAGAAATGTCCGCATGTTCTAGTGTCCATTAGTACCGTTGCACAATTTTTTTATGAACAAACATTTTCAGGGATCAACCCACGTATGAAATCACATGTTGCAGCTACATCTTTTGTCTTTGTTACTAATTGTCACAAGAATGTTGTTTACCCTCATAATGGAAAACTTTGAACTCGCGCATTTACAACCTGTACTCAGATTGCTACCAAAGCTTCATGCGAATGAACTGAATCACTGAATCTCATCCCAGCTTCTCATCAGATTGTGTCATAGACATCACTGTGAAAAACTTAAATGCTTTTGGGAGTTCTTTCTTTTGTTCTGAGAAAAAAAAAATGTGTTTCTATAACTTTTGAGCCAGAATCACTGACACAGAAAATATGCAAAAGTAAAGTACATTGTAATTAAGTTTTTACAATGTCTTTATGGCCTAAATACACAGTATATGAAAGGCAGATGTGTTGTTTTACCTTTGGGCTTGGAGAGAGGAACAACGATATCATTTATTAAATTTGTTGTATAAAAGTATGGTGATCTGTTTAGACCAAAAAAAACCCTCCCTGAATATAACAGTGTTTTAAAAGGTAACAAATGGCATATCTTTCTCTCATTTGTTATATCGCGAGCTGGACCGGATTAACATAATTTCTTGTAATTCTCCTTGCATGTATTATGTATGTACATAGTTACAAATATTTCATGAGTCATGTCATTTTTAAAGATTTCTTGGACTGTTATAGAAAAGGAAAATAGAATTGTCTGTTTCAGTTTTTTTACGGAAATAGCCTCACTATCATTTTTGTCTTATGATTGTTGGACCGGTTTGCCTGATCTTACTTTTATTGTAGATAATTTTTTTTTTTTGTTGCTCTTTTTTTCCTTCAGCATGAAATTTAAATGGAGTTCTTTACGGACACCTTTTCTATTATCACCTTTGAGGCTTCAGAGTGGCAGGCCCATATATTTATTCCACGCTGTAAGTAATAGTAATTAAATTAAACCACCAATAACAGAGAATGTCGCTGAATTGGGTACCAAATTTAACAATTTAACAAACAAAAAAAGCTGAATTGACAGTATTTGCGAAAAAAATAAAGATTTACATAGCAAAAAACCCATCCTTCTTGGTTCTTGTAAAGCATTATATTTGATGCAATGAAAGAAGTACAATGTCTGAGGAGAGAAAGTAACTGAAATGCATAGAATAATTTAACAGCCTTGAAAAATATCCACCTTACATTTGGAATATAAAGAACAAAAACATATTTTATGGTAGCGTGAGTTCATATTTTTTTTTGTTAGAGAACGGGCAGAATGTATCCTGCTTTGGAGCATGTTGCGGCCCAATGTTCCTTAAGGAATCAAGAGGCATAAGTCAAAGTAAGTCAAGTTTGGAGTATGTTCATAATTTACCCAACTTTAGTGTTGATGTGTTGACCTCGAAACAGAATAATCCTGTTGATGTGACTGTGAGATACAAAGGGCTGCAACTTTGGCCTTTACTGTTGTTATTTATGTTGTGATTGCATCAGGCTTATGCTTCCTCTCAATTGTTTAAGACTGAAATAATCAGTGATATGAAATAAATATGATAATTTTAATTTTTTTTTTGATGAACGTTACAGAAGGACTGTTCGTGGTAGAGTTGTTATTCAAAAATCTTTTGAATTTGTTTCAACACTGGGGACATCATGCCAGAGCTGAGAAAAAAAAAGATAAGCAATTTTGCTTGTACATAAGTCTTGTGCTGTTTTAATTCAGTTCATGAAATACACGTTTCTTGTTGAAAATGTAGTTTGCTGTGTACATAATAGCAATATGATAATGAAAGGACAGGTCCCAGATTTCCCTATTAGTTTTATTTTTCTTCATTAAGGAACTGCATTTTGGTCAGGAGTTATATGTTTTTGTTTTTTAATGATTAGATTTTTATGTTTCTTGACGCAGAAGAGCAGTTACAGTAGGGTGCAGGGTAAAGACTTGTGTAGCTCTTGTAATTGTTTGTAGGAACTGCTTTTATGTTTTTGTTATAGGCCCTAGGTCATATTTAATAATATTATTATTATTATCTTCATCTTCGTCATTATTATCACTGCTATTTTTTGCATTTATTTTCTATTATTGCTTGCACAAGTATTTACAATGTATAAGAAACCGCTGTTACTACTTTTCTGAAGTATAAGTTTTGTATCTCCACTCCACCAGTCATCCATTGCTACTTATCTGAGTTGTTACAATCATACTTCGGTGCTGTTTTAATTGAACATTTTATTTACCATATATATATTCGTTATCTTAACACATTATTCTGGTGTGGATGTTATAATACCACATATTGATTGTTTAATTATGTCTGTCACTGTATAAAATTATAAGAGTACCACAGAGTCATTTGGCAAATGTTTTTGTGTATTGCTACTAACGTTTATGTGTTTGAGAATAATCAGTTGACTAATCAGACTAATCAGATACTTGCCCTCTTTAGTTTTATTTCATTTAGTCTGTCAACAGCTACATATTTCTAAGATTCCAGGCGTAGAAAAGATTATAATTATTTGGATGTAGGGGGGGGCTGTAAAATTACAAATTGAAGTCTAATCCTTCATTAAATGAACCAAACTGTTCTGTTGTATGTAGAGTGAAATTTCAGAGCTTGTTTTTATGTCACAGAATTAGGATAAGAAGATGATTTTGTGATTTGATTTTAAAATTTTGTTTTACTGAAAGGCTGAAACTTGAGTAAAGTTATGTAACTCTTAAGGTTTGGAAATTAAGTTCCATCAAGACCTGCAAGACTCAAAGAGCATATATGCTTATCCTGATTTCATTTGTTTAGGTAGACCAGATGATACTAGAGTTTCTTCGAGATAGGATGCTGTCATAGGTTCGTATCCCCAACAGATTATGCTGATGCCCAGTTTGTACCTAAGTGAAGAGAGGAAAAACTTTAAAAAAGATTTTTTGTAATGGTCTAGCAGCGAGAACAGACACTGTCATAATTCAGATCATGACCTTATGATTCGAAGCATTTCTCTTCACCGATTAAATTTGTATCGATATAAAAAGCCAAAAGATTATTAACTGGCACATTGGGTTTAAACCTTGTTTCTTCTCAACTGTAGTTTTGATAATTTTCTTATATTATTTATTCTCTACAAAAAACAGCACTAAATGAAAGTGGTGTTGGCAGACTGTTTTTTGATTAACTCCTATAACATTTTTTTTCTGTTTGCATTAGATTTACTTTGATTTGCAAGAGGCACCCGGCTTACATAGTAACTTCTTATTTGAGTGTGACGTTTTTTCATATCATTGCTATATTTATATTTTAAATAATACAATACATATATGCATGTTTGCTGTGGTGATACATTATTGTTTAGATATGTAATTTTGACAAGCCTGTAAGCTAACCAGAATTTGCGATGCTTTTGGAAAAGGCCAGTAATTTTAAACACAAAGCTCAAAAGTATTAACACTGATTAACTAAAAAATGTCAAGACTTGATGAACACAGCACAATTTAGTCAGTTCAGAATTTTTTACTTTCTATTTTTTTTTTTGGGGGGGGGGTGTCACTGTTCTCCATTATCACTACAACATGTACTTATCATCTCTAATGTATGTGGATGCTATTATTTCTAGACCTTGAATGTGTTTGTCATGCTGACCTTCTTGGTCTTAGATGCACGCCTCAAGTAAGTTTTAACCCTAGTACTGCTCAATGGAATGCACCAGAGTGCCAGGGAAGATTTTTTAAATGTATACACGTGGAGGTGGGACAATTACACCAAATGATAGTTTTTTTTTATTTCCCATTAGGGATACATACAAGGAAAATTGGAGAATTCAATGTTTTTTTTCCATATATTTTGTCTTTTTTTTTTTATTTTGACGCATTTGCATAGTTGGGCAGTACAAGGGTTAATTAATGTCTGTTCAGAAAAAATCAAATTTTTATTCTGTTCAATTCTTATGGCAGAAGTGTTCTGAGACTTGTGATATGCATATGAACACAGCATGTTCGGATAAGCTTCTTCTTACTCAATACTTGGATTGGTCTCAGACACAAGGCAGTTTCTCATAGAAATTGTGCATTGTTGATTCTTGCAGTGTGTTCAGATTCTGTATCTCATGCTCAGAACTTTATCATTTGTCACATTGTTTTTAGAAGTTTCATTTGTGATATTTAATTTTAATTAATTGCTTTTCACTCTCTGTCTCTGTCTCTTACCCTATTCCTTTGTCTGCTGTTGTCTTTCAAAGATCTAAATCAAAGAGACTGTAGTCTTTAATTTTAATTTTATTTCTATGAAAAGAAAAAAGGGGTAAACAGGAACGGGGAAGGGGAGAGGAATATCTTTCTATCATGCACTTATCATGTCTTAAGGACTAACCTGGAAACAATTTGTTTGTTGTTATTCCCAAAATTCTTCTTCCAATTTGCCCTGCTATATATTTACAGTAGAATATTTCTAAAGGAATAAAAATGTACAATGTTAGCAAGGATTTGACAAACCAAATTTTCTTGCATTGGTGATAAAATCTTGAGTTTTGTTTGTTTTATGAGTGAAGGTGTACCAAAATTATTTACATTTTTGTGTGCAATTATGTTTTTTTTTTTTTTTGCATAGATGTCATAAAAAAATTAGAACAGAACCACGATCATAGAAAAGCCAACAATTGCAACATGCTGGGTTTTTTTTTTTTAATATGCACTTGCTAACTCTCTTCTTTTACTTTAAGGGAAATGTAGTCGTGGCTTCAAGTTTTATCTATTTCTCAAGTATTTGAGAGACACATGTTCCATCTTCGTGATCAAAACAGCAGAAATGAGCCCCAATATAAGATTCATCTTGCTTGAATTTTACTGATTTCATATTGTAAATGTTTCCATTCTCATTTCTATACTAAATATTTAGTGAAAGCAAAGATTTGGGACAATTTCAGAAGACTTTTTTTTTAATTTGCTGAATATGCATCAATATTGATAGAATTTTTAGCTTCAAAATTGGTCACTTTCTGCTACTACTTTTTCGAATCCCTAAGTTGTAGTTGGAGATAGTGGCAAAAATTGTTCATAACAAGGTATTAATCAGGATCTCTGGCACTAGATTTTTTAATGCATGATAACATCTACTTGGCCTTGCACTCTTTCAAACAAACAAAAAAGAAGAAATTGGAGCACCACTGTTTCTTAGTAAGCAAAGCAATTGACCCCTCTCCCCCTCCCTCCTTCCCCCACCCCCTCCCCCCTTTAAAACCACACAAAATTCTCTGGTCTTTATTTTGGTTAGACTTATTTGTTTCTTGAATGTTTTTGCTGTGTTTGAGAGGATGGGGTCTGATGGTACTTTCCTTCTTTCTCCTTTGAAAGTTATTGCTGTATATTCAACTTATTTGCCTCAAGCTGTCTCCACAATATCCCGTCCTGATTGGATCCAAGCTTTTGTGTTGCTTTTTCTATATTCACCCTCTGGCTTTCCTGTTAATTAACTGAGACCAAGATCTGATTTGAACCTTGTAACTTTCATATGATCTCATTTTTTTTTTAATGCTTCTTTGTTTTTATAAATTTTAAAAAGTGTATTTTATTTATTTATTTACTTATTTATTTATTTATTTACTTATTTATTCATTTATTTATTTATTTACTTTCTCTTTATCTTTATTTTGTAAACCGAGTTCTCACCACCCCTTATGTGTAAGCCATAAGCCAGCATGTTCATTGTCGTTTCATATATTCTTTACTTTTTCAAGGAATTCAGGCCTCCTATATTACTATTTCTACTTAAAGTTTGGTGGTGGTATGCCAGAACTAATTGCTGAAGATGTCAACAGCATGAACTAGGTGATAACAAATTTGAAAGTGATCATTGGCATTGAAAGACATTGCCACACTTATTATAGTACTATTAATTAAAAAAAAAAAAAGAACCATTTGGGCATTTCATTGTGATGTGCTCATGAAATTTCTTGTGTTGTTGTAATAAAGCAACAGCTAATTGAAATGAATGTGGTGGTGTTTTTAGACACTTACAATCTAGATGTATAACAAATATTGTGTCGAGACTGAAAATGAGCACAAGTAACAAATAGAACTGTAGGCACATAATTCTAGGATATCTGTACAAGTTGAATTTTTTTTTTTTTTGAGTCTTCACAATTCCATGCAGAGCTGGAACCAGCTTTGGTTTTTCATTTGATTTCTCCTCCCCTTTCAGAGTACAAATTACTTGATAAAAACTGCATCTATTTGTTCTAAAAATTACTGCGGTTTACTAATTTGATCCCATCAATGCAACGGCATTATGTAATAGTACAAAAGTTAACTGACGACTAGATGTGCAGTATTTTTCAATTTGTAATATTTATTGTTATATGTAGTTTTGCATTTATTTATTGTCACAAGTGATTTGTATTTTTTACTTAAGAAATGTGACTACATATTTATGTATTAAAAAAAAAAATAACCAGTATATTATTATTGTCAATGTATCTGTTAGATTCAGAAAGCCGTAAAGGTACAAATTTAAAGCATTATCTCAAAATGTATCCAAACGATAATTTTTGTGTGTATATTATTAAGAAATAATATGTCAGCACATTGATTAAACAAACAGTAAATACAATATTATTTAGAAGAAAATCGAAGAAAAAAAACAGCATAGTGTCTTGTTTTATGTCCCATAAGAATGAGTTGGGCAATTGATTTTTGGGGAAATAAATACGTTTCATGTATGAAAAAAAAAATGATTCTCACCTTTTTCAACACATCAGAAGAGGTCACATATGATCAAGAGTTACAGCATGGGAACTGCAGAATCATATGAAGGGAATGATCATATGATTCATGTTAATGAACAGCAATGTTGTTTTCGTTGGCTATGGACCATTTTACTAATCTTTTATTCTTCTGTACTTTATATGTTATCGTCTCTAGGTCTATATTGTCTTAAACATGAAAAAAAATGTTATTTGTAAGATGTCGTTGTGCAGAATGTCATTGAAGAGAAAGATTTCTTTTTTCTCATAGACTTTTTAAGCAGAATTTATGAATCATATAATATGCTGACAACCGGAAAATGTCAAAATTTTTGTAAATGTTTTGTTCAAGTTTTTGTTACAGTGTACTTCAAGGTTTTCATTTTACTTATTCAGTGTGTTTAATGTTTAATTTCATGTTTTGGAAAAATAACACTGCCTTAATTTACTAATGAAATGTAACAAGTTACATCATCTGTAGACTATAAAGCATGCATAAAATATAGGAAGGTTGAGGTGATGCAGTGATTTTAATTAAACTGATCATGAAAGTGCATTGACATGGTCAAAGTCATTAAGTTCTTCAGAAAAAGATAAACATTAGAGAGACTCAGCCAAAAGGTGGCATAGAAAAGGGAAAAGAATTCTCTTAAAAAGCTATTTGTTTTGTATCATTGCCTGAAGTAGAGATGTTTTGCAGATTAAGAATGTTTTCTAAAAGACGACACAGCAAAGAATCAAATTATTCTGTATTGTGCTAAAAGATTATGTTCTCCATTCACATACAGATTGTAATTCATATAATATGAATCAATATGCAGTAAGGCAGTGATTGTCTCTTTTCATCTTGATGGATGTCTTGGTTCAGGAACTTGGTAAGACGAAACAAGTACATGTAGGAACTTTACAATCAGCTTGCTATTTGATTGCTTTTTTTCCCCTTATGCTTTGATTATTAATTATTTATTCACAGCCCCATTGATTGCCAATAGTGTCATTACTTAAGCATTTAGTTTTCCCGCTACTTTTATCATATTCTGTTTTTCTTCTTTTTTTTTTTGTTTATGTAGTTAGCTTAGACAACAATCTAGTCAGTTGCTATTACAGTGACTTTTTTTTTTCTGAAATCAACAATAAACTTTTTATTACAAGTTTTATTGTTTCAAAATGTCTTTTCCTTATACATACTGTCTCTGTTTCGTTTTACGTGTATTTTTTTCAACTTGAGTGACTGATGGAGTGCCTAAGTTGTCAGGGGTAGCTTGGTTGGCAATGGATGAAGACAATGAAACATTCCTTCCTTAGTCATCGATTCTCACATGAACTGAGCTGAGAAAAAAAAGAGCCCAAATTTGCGGGCTATTGCACGTTCGCAAAATTTGTTAGTTGTTACGCAGTTTCAGCAGTCTTTTACTTTCTTTTACTTTTAGATGACTAGCTGCTGGCTTGCAGGCAAGAGCAGTCAGTCATCAACAAACATGGCGGAGTGGCTATGCCACGTCTCGCTACTGATTTCGTTTATGGTAAAGGTCTTCTTTGTTTGTTTAACCAAGATTGTCATTTAGGAAAATATGAGTTACTAAACGTCAAATTCCATTAGTCCATCAATTAGAGTTAGAAGATCTTATCTTGGTAAAAAAAAAAAATGAAAAATGGATGCCGTGTACGGTATGAAATGAATGGAAGGACATGCTGGGCCTGGAGTGGAGTTAAAAATTTTCCCAAAAGCAGATTTACAAGTAAAATTTCAGTAGATCTAGAGCTAGATTTCTATATTTATAGCAAAATAAAGGTATTATTCTCAAGATAAAGAAAAGACTTGTAATTTGGAACAGTCGACCCACAAGATCTCTATTAGAATCGACTCTTGTTTTGCTTTTCATTGCTGAAAGGTTTCATGATGAATAATGGTAAGGCACAGGCACAATGCATTTCCCCAAAATTCCACTAAAAACAGCTGGATCTAGATCTAACTTTGGAAGGATTTCCGAACGCGGTCTCATACCCCAAGTAACTAAAGAGGGCTTTCTTTGGTGGGGTTGGATAAAAAAGAGGGGCCTTACCCCTAACCCTAACCCTTACCCTATATGACTAACCCTAACCCTTGAATTCTTGCAATACCACTGCATTCAGAAAACCTCCCCTAACGTTAACTTCGTAATCAGTACAAATAAAAAGCAAAAAACAAAACTGCAATCTCCCCCAGACGTCTGAAAA
The DNA here is from genome assembly GCA_039654405.1 of Bullina lineata. NCBI lineage: Eukaryota > Metazoa > Mollusca > Gastropoda > Bullinidae > Bullina > Bullina lineata. The sequence goes on along the minus strand of JBDFRD010055306.1, from coordinate 2,424 downwards.
CTTTGTTAGACCTGGACCTGGCGACATGTGTTCGATTCCACTGGATCTAGGTCTAGGCCTACATTAAAGGTTGCTTGGATACTTGACAACAAGTTTTTAAAATGGCTAGGCCTATCAGTTCTTGGGTTTTTTTATGAAAGAACATAAATACCAGAATATTTGTGTCATCAATATTATTATTAAGTTTGAATTTGGTGAAAGTCCATTGGTTTAGCAGTCACCCTCATTTTTTTTTTTATTATACAAAAATAAATCGTCCCTTCAACTTCTTGGCTTACAGTGAATACTAAATATTAATACTAGATCTACGTTGTTTATTTGTTTGCATTGTCACTTGTTTGTAAATTAGAAAAAAATGTTGTTATCAAATGCGTGCCATTTTTTTGCTTTCTTATACAGATTTATTTGGTGGACAGCAACCTCGAATTTGTGGGAGAATGCAGTTTGAAAGGTTTCACCCCAAATCTCATGTGTTCAACTTGTGAAAAATTAGACAGTTTTGACCTGAGTCCTCTTCGAGCAGATTGTTTGAAGTGCTGTCAGACTGATAAAGATGAGAAGGAGTCTTCAACTGTAAGGATATTAGCTTTAAATTATGAGTGAAAACTTTATAAAAATAGCATCTAAGCATGAGTAACTTGGACACATTGTTAAGGTTTCCTCAACCCTTAGTTTTGTTTCTTAGTATTCTTTGGGCTTCTTTTAATTGAATTTTTGGACCCAGATTTGTTGAATATCTTCAAATAGCCGTATGGGTGAAGGCAAAGAAAATTGATCAGTGCTTTGCCACAATCTTAACCCTGGGTTAAACATATAATAACTAGTAAGGGGGCAGTAGAATGGATTAAACTTTCACAAACCAGTTAAAGCCAATAAGTTTAATTAACAAAGAAGGCTAAAGAATTTGAATGATCAGAAAATTAATAGCCTTGGTTTTGTTCAATTTACTTTTACACCTTGGAATTCAACAACAAAAAATATATTAGTAGTACTATCATATTACATCTCAGCTATAAAAAACTGAGAAATAGTGGTCATAGAGGAAAGAATCTTGACATCCGTAATATTTTACTATATGGTTCAATTAAAAATTCCCAGAAAATGAAAACAGAACTCCCCAATCTCTCTTATACCCGGGAATTATATTGTTAACACATGTTCAAGCCAATAGTGGTGGTAATTTGTCATACTCCAGAGCTTTGTTATGACACCAGTTACACGTTTTATGTCATTCAATGCCATCATGAATCACTGGCCTTGCTGAATTGTAATGGGGGGGGGGGGGGACCTCTGTGCATAGATAACTTTGAGAAAAGTTAAAACTGAAGCATATATTTGAACTTTGATGACGAATAAAGAAAATTTATTCCAAAAGGCCTGTTTATAAAGTATGACAGTGAAAGGAAAAATAAGTGAACAAATTCATTGAGTTTCAACATGTCATTTAAAAAAAAATTATTTTTGTTCTTTGGCACAATCATTTCAATATTAATTCACTCATTTTATGCATTTTGTATTCCTCATTTCAGAAATATCCATACGCCGAGTTGGTGGTGTGCGGATGAAAATTGGGTCGATTCCCACAAGTCCAGGGTAAGAATTTGTAAAATGAACATTGAGAATTTTCTAAATAATCTATTATAAAGTTTCAAATGCTGTAAATATTGTATTGTTTTGCTTCATATACTTTTCTCCCAAAGTTTTTTTCCCCGATATCTCAGTATCTATGAAAGAGAAAACAATTCCTTTGTCATACTCTCTCAAGCATGATCTTTGTAGTGTCATGGAAAGTTGAAAATGTTAAGTACAGAAATCTTGTTTTATGATAACATATTATATGATGATATGATCAATTTTCCTTAATGAGGTTTTTGCTTTAAGTTCAAAATGATTGCGTTGGAATTTCGCTTTCTCATGCTGTAAAACTTATATTATAAATCACAAGTGAAGCTGACAGTAAATAAAATTAACATTTTCTTGATTTAGTACAATCGTCTCCGTCTAAGAGCGTGGCATTCTCATGAAACTAAATTTTTTCTGAATAATTCATCTGCCCATTTTTAACTACAAAATCCACCTAAGAACACGGTCTCCTTACTCGATAATTTTTTTTAAAGTAGCCGCCGCCTAAACCGCCAGAAACATCATCTTTCATCCTGCTTTTGTTCTAAGGCTAGACCGTAGCCGTGGTGGAAAGCAAAGCCCTGTTCTCTCAGCACCTCCCCTCCCCCATTTTGTTCCCCTACACCTATTTGCATTGATGCGTTTGGCCTATCCGCTCTCATCGCTCGAAGCATGCCTATCCAGGCCCAAGGGGCGGTTTCTTAGGCGGAGACCATTGTACTTGTACAGTAAACCTCGAATGTAACGAGCTCGGACTCAACGAGACCTCGCATTTAGCGAAGAGAGTACAAATCCCCGTTT
>JBDFRD010055195.1:0-14528 GCA_039654405.1 Bullina lineata | reverse complement strand
TCTCTCTCTCTCTCTCTCTCTCTCTCTCTCTCTCTCTCTCTCTCTCTCTCTCTCTCTCTCTCTGTCTTTCCTCTCTCTCCCCCTCTCCCCACCCCCCAAAAAAAAGATACAACAAAGAAACAAAAACAAACAAAACAACAAAAAAACAAAACAAATTATTTCGTCTTATTCCGTCTTTGTCTCTGACACTTTTTTAAAAGATACACCGTGCAGAGACAAGCAGGAAGAGGGAGTACGGCATGTATAGTGTTTTCATGTAGTCATTGTTCATATTCTTCTAATCAATGCGGATCGAATAGCCGTGCACGGGTCATTACGTTCACGTCACGCCCTTGTCTCACTGCAAAGATACGAATTGTTAATAAAAAAAATCAATTATTTTGCAGTGTTTCTGTGTCTTATAGAGAGGAGTAAATATTTTATCATATAAAATAATATGATTGTTGCAAGGTCAATTGTTCTTCGTTTCACCACGATATTCCCTTCACGAAGTTCATGCTTAGGATTTTTTTCTGCCCCGGGGGACACAAAGGCATTAGAGTCTGTGGCTGTTGGGAGTTTTGTTTGAAAACCCAGTGCCTTGAATGGTAAAGGGGAAGGGTGGGGGTGGGGGCAGGTATGGAGGCAGATTAACAAATGAGAACACAATGATACATTGGAAACTTGATGTTACAGAATTGCTGGGACCTGCACTATTTCCCCGTTTATTTGTGTCATAGCCGAATTATTAGTTTAACTACTCGATAGACACCATCGATCCGTTTGACTTCAGTGTTGTTATTGCAACCATAACACGTGTGCGCAGTGTGTACCCCGTGATTGTTCAAAGTTTTGATCTGGTAAAAAGGGGGCCATGGTTGACCGCCTGTGATATTGTAATTAATAAGCGTCTAAAGTAAGAGCCACAGCTTGTGTCTTCTGAAGTTTAAACAACAGATAGGCCTACACTGATCGCTGGAGCGCCCCAGCACAATTCGATTCAAAATCGACGCTCGACGTTCTTTGTCGATTCTTAGTGTTGAACAAACGAAACGAAACGTCAGACAAACTGTAGGTACACGAAGCACGCGGAGTTTTTTCCTGCTCCTGATGACAAATGCAAATCACAAGAAAAAGAGCTATCCTGAAGAAAACATGGGCAAACCAATGTGTCGACAATTTCTGTCTTCGAAGGGAACAAATTTTAATAATAACAACAAAAAACAGTCACGCAAAAGGAGAAGAGAAGAAGGAAAAGAATAAGAAGAAAAACTTATCTTCACGCTCAGATTTCATGCTAGTTTGTTAAGAATACGGGGTTTTGTCTTTGAAGAGGAGTTGAGTTAAGAATACGGGATTGTCTTTGAAGAGGAGTGAAGGATACGGGGTTGCCTTTGAAGAGAAGTTGAGTGAAGAATACGGACTGTCTTTTTATAATACAATTAATGTATATGTCTCAACTCACCACCCAGGGGTGGTAGCACGATGGGCCTATAAATATCTAGGAGATTCTAATTCTATGTTTTCAAAAAAGTTTACGAGGATTTCTCTGAGCCATGAGATAATCATATGTTTAGAATTAAGCAACTAGTGTTTAACTGGTGTTAAGTAGTAAATAGTGTGATACATTAGGGCCTACATTCACACTGGAACAAAGAAATAATCATTGTAGACGTAGATGAAGCTGATGGTGCCCACACTACCTTGATAATGATATGAACCAAGAGTTTCAGAGAGCAACACACGTTTTTAATGCTTCTTTTGTTTTCTTGTTATTTTATTTTTTTCCCCCACCCTTTTTTTTAACCCTTTCGCTGCTAAATTCACCAATCGACGAAAAGCAATATTTGCTAATTGCCAACATTAATTGTGTTCTTTCGCTGGATCCTAATATTAATTAACATAATAATTAATAGTCACTTCTTTTTCATATTAAAATCTACTAAATGGACTCTGAAATAGTTTTGTTTAATCGGGTTCTTCTCACTATTTTATTACAAAACGATTTTTTGCTAGGATTCAGCGACAGATAGCTGGCAGTGAAAGGGTTAAATGAATGGTCAATTTCATGTAGTCATGACGACAAAAGCGACGTTTTGAACTTAACAATATTTGCACCCCCTTTCCAATATTTGCACAGATATGTTTTGTACAAATTGTTGATCAAGGGCCTTAACGGCTCTCGTGGACGACTGCAAAGAAATTTTTTGAAACTTTATGTTTATGCCCATACGAGCACTCTTTGTTTGTTAAGCCTGATGTACAAGTTCAGTGTAATTCATTTGTCTTATGGACAGACTCTGGTTGTCTGTGCTGAATGTCTGGGTTGTGTTGATGTACGCGGATGGATGTCAATAAATACTTTATTGCATTAAGCATACGCGACGTGTTTTTTTTTTTTTCCTTGTTTCTTGATTGTCAAGTTAGGTTTTTTTGTACACATTCATTCTGTCTTCTCTCTCTGGAAGATGTGGAGACATTGCGTCTCTTTATGGAGATAGTGTCTTGTCCATGGAGACATTGTGTTTGATCCAATATATCCTTCAATGTTTGTCTAGAAATTTATTGGATTATATATCCATTAACAGGACATGTTTCACAGTGTGAAATCAAAACAGCACAAAAAAAAAAAAAAAAACTCCTACAAACTTAACAAAACAAAAGAAACATTTTGATAGGATTTGGAAGCTTTTTTTGTGTGTGTGAAATTTGATGAAAGATTGAGTAATGACTTGAGATAAGCTTACGACCTGTCACAAGGAAGAGTTAAATTATGAGAATTCTCACTTATCCACAGCTAGGATGAACGATGAGGTGAACAAACCAAGGTCCTTAATTCTTCAAGATATTCACGGACATGCCAACTTTACGGGTTCGACATAAGAAACTACAAGAAGCCGTCAGAAATTGCGGTTTTACGGGCAACTACAGCCAAATTACGGCATGATTTTAAATATCATTGCCATTGCCTTCTTTGTTCTCTGGCGTTATCCTTGTACATGTAAAATTACTCTTTCGGGTCCTCATTTTACTGCGAGTTCAGCTCGTGATTACTCAAGCCTCAAATAGGGTTGGCAGGTCTGCAGCCCACTATTAAAAAAAATGTATTAGGAAGAAGCTATTATACAGACATCTGGAAGATCTACTGTAGCAGTATAAGTGAATGAAGAAGAAGAGGAAATCATTTGCCCACACATAATCTACACTTCTTGTCTTTTCGTTTTTCACAAAGACAGAAAAAGGCAAATCACCAAGGTAACTTCATTAGCCCAGGTGCCCCAAAAGGGTGGCACGGTGGCCGAATGGTTAGAGCGTTGGACTCCTAATCTAAGGGTCCAGGATTCCAATCAGGGGATGACTGTGTTGTGTCCTTGGGAAAGACACTTTACGCCATTTTTCCTCTCCCCACCCAGGTGCGAATTGGGTACCGGCATGTTCTGCTGGGGAAGTAAAGCTACGACAGACTAGTATCCTGTCTTGGAGATGAAGTAAAAATCATCTGTTCCACTTCACGCTACAGGAACCAGGATAAGCTCCGGCTCTATGGGCTCATGGCCTTGAAGGAACTTTACGACAACTACTTGTCCCAAAAGGTAATTATCCAGTCTTGCGTCCAGAGTAAGGGAGTAGGAGTAGAACAAACGAGGCATAACAAATAATAACATAGCAAGTCCAGGCAAGCCCATCAGCTGTAAACCTTTATTTTACGAACAATATAAAAATGTGTATAAAGTATGAGGTGAAAAAAAAAAAAGAAGGAAAACATAAACGTTTGCACAACTGCGCTCCTTTGAAAAAAGACACACACAAAGTAAAGCAGGACAGAAAAAAAAAAATACTGCTTCTCTTACAAATCATTTGAAAAAAAAACAAACCCACCAAAGTCTGCATCACATAAATAATACAATGTATCTGCTTCACACAATAATAATAATAATAAACTATCCTTAATGCACTGATTAAGCCTGCATCTCCACATCAAGTAACATGCCTTTTAAAAGTAGGTTAAAGATGCAGTACATCCTTCATATAAGTATGTCAGTGTGGTCAGGGCTGGATCGCAAAATGACATCTGTCATTGTCAAGGCCAGGTCCATCTATTGTGAAATAAGCCTGCTAAGAGAACGGTTAGTTATTGGACCTTCATACATGGCTGGAAGGGTTCGTTGTCATTGTTATCTTCCTTTTTCTTCTTTCTCTTCATCTTATTATTATTTTTTAATATTTCTTCTTATTATTATTATAATTACAAAATGTTATCAATATCAGCATTATCAGTAATAATACTATATACTAGGAATAACCATCACTTGATAGCATCTGCAATAACAACAATAATAATAATAATAATGATGATAATTGTAATACATGTAATAACAATGTATTCCATGCATAAGCACTACTTATATTAACTATCATTATCAAAATCAACAAAAGCTGAATTGATAACTATAATTATCAGTGTCATCAAGAATTAGAATAATACCATTATCAATAATAATACATATATCCAACCACCATTATCGGTGTTGTGTTTACAATTATCACAATCTCTTCACAAAATGATAACGAAGATGCATCGGCCAACATGAACACGAAGGAAAGCTGATTCACTTGAAATCTCAGAGGGTAAAATGCACCGAGTGCAGGTGGGAAGAAGCGGTATGGTTAAATAAAGTGAGAAATGAAAAATACTGTGAGTTCATAAATACAATCAGCTGAAGCGTGAAATGAAGGATACAGTTCAAATGGCCTGACGATTATACTATTAAAAAAAACAACAGAATCAGTCAAACTGAGCAACGACCAAGTTGATAGGATGGAATCAAAGCTGATGGCTCTTTATATAAACTGTCCAGTAAAACAGGACTGCTCTGTCTTCTGCAGTCAACTCTGTAACAACAGGACTGTTCTGTCTTCAACAGTCAACTCTGTAACAATGCCGTGGAAGAGGAGGAGGAAGGGAGTGGGGAAGGAGGGGGAGAAAGAGACATAGGCACAAGGGGGACCACACTTGATTAGTGTAAGAGAGGGGTAGGAGTGGGGGGAGTCTCAGGCACCAGTCTGCCAGACTTGAACAGAGGTAGCCGTCATAGACATCCCCTCAACTCTTAAAAAAGGTTGTGAGTATATACCGGGTAATAGTAATAATAATAATAATAACAACAAAAATAATAATAACAACAATAACAGTAGTAATTAAAAAGAATTTTGATTTTAGTGGTTATATTTTTTCCATACACCTGAGATCGAAAACAAAACTGTTAAAAGTTAAGTGACAGACCAGAAAACCCAATAAACTCTATTGGACAAAAAATCAAATAAAAAAAATAAATAGGGACCCAATACATAAAAACAGGCATGTGTCGTGTGGCTCTCTCTATCTGGAGGTAATCTTCTCATCCGCTCGGCGTTCCACAGCATCTACTGGGCTGGGAGGTAGGTCGGACTCTCTGGGGGAGACAAGGAAAGAGGAAGGAGTAGGGGCAGAGGTAGTATTCAATGTATCATTACAATCAATACAACACTAGGAGGGGGGAGGGAGGGGAGTACAGGAAAAGGGACTATTCGTGGGATGCTGTATATTTCACTTCTCTCACACATTTTTTCTACACTTCTATTTCGAGAAACAAAATGTCTATTACAATACAGTAACATAAAAATAAGGAAAAGGAGAAGAAGAAGAAGAAGAAGAAGAAGAAGAAGAAGAAGAAGAAGAAGAAGAAGCGGAACAGCTTTTTAAAAAAAAAAAAAAAAAAAAAAAAAAGATTCCAAATACACAAGTACTTAAAATGACAATAATAACAAAATTACTATTATTATAATAACATAAAAACAATAATGAGAAGAAGCAGAAGAAGAAGACGAACAACAACAACAACAAGAAGGAAACACCTTTTTCGAAAAAAAAAAAAAAAGACCCCAAACACACAAGAGAAAACAGGAGAAAAAAATCACCTGTGCTGCAGTTTCTCCAGGACTTGATCTACGCTGCTCTTCAACACCTGAGCCACTCGGTCCAGCTCAGCATCCGTGAGATCACAGTTCACAGACACTCGGATGCTGCACAGGAATTGTGGAAGAAATGAGTGAGGAGACAGGATGGGAAAGTAGGGAAGTGGTCAATGCAATTTATACAAGGAGCTATTGCGAAGAACACTTATCAAACCTACGCTCCACATTTCTGTCTTCACAAGAAGCTATCGTGAAGAATACAAAAACAAACTAATGCTCGACATTTCTGTCTTCACAAGAAACTATCGTGAAGAATACAAAAACAAACTAATGCTCGACATTTCTGTCTTCACAAGAAACTATCGTGACGAATACAAAAACAAACCAATGCTCGACATTTCTGTCTTCACAAGAAGCTACCGTGAAGAATACAAAAACAAATTAATGCTCGACATTTCTGTCTTCACAAGAAACTATCGTGACGAATACAAAAACAAACCAAAGCTCGACATTTCTGTCTTCAAGGGTTCAAAACAACAAACAAGCTCCACCCAAGTCGCACCAAAATCACATTATCATTGAATTTATGAAATTGAATGCAAATCTAAGGGCATACCCTAATCGATAGGCAAGGGAATGGTGTGTGTGTGTGTGTGGAAAAGACTGGTTTAGAAACATCTCAGACATGTAAACAAAAATACTGAACAGATCTTAATTGTTGTCAAGAAGGGATAAACTACATACAGTAGAAAGTACGGAAGTGGTGTTTGGGTCGGCTGGGTAGAGTCTAAAGCCTATACGTGCATACGGACCCAGGAACATTTTAATTCAGTATATCATCATAAATGAGACCAACAGCTGGTGTTTTGAAAGAGAAATGGTGGTGCCCAACAGTTCACATTGCTTAAGCCCCTTTCTGCCTCATTACCTTGGGGTCTCTGTACATTTTCCGTATATTTAACCCTTTCCCTTTGTGGTATGTCAAAATGACCTGAACAAGTCTAGATGTATTAATTGTCAGTTTTGTAATTAACATATCACACTGAGACTTTAGATATGCTATCTACATGCGCAGTGCATGGTATTATTCATGATGGATGAACAAAAAATGTGTTTATGTAAAAATTCTGACTTGATAAATTTTACTATTCCTCTGTCTACTTCCTGGGTCAAAATGGCGCGTATACTAAATGAGCAATTTTTCTTTCTGAATAAGTGCATATTGGGTACCAGTATACCAAATGAACAGTGCATACTTGACGGCTTTGAGAAAGCCTCCAAGTCACATAACAAGGCAGTTACTGTACTGGAATCCACAAGGGAAAAGCAGAGTTGGAAGACCAAAAAAAAAAATATGGAGGAAATGCACAGAAGATGAGGCTAAAGCGGTTGGATATATTCATGGCCCCAGATGAAGAGAATTGCACAGAACCGTGTTCATTGGCGTACAGTGGTTGTAGCCCTATGCTCCTCTGGGAACAGAGAGATGATTAAGTCAGTAAGTCAGGACAGTGCCAACACTCAGCAGACATGCCAACCCGATTTGAGGCTTGCAATAATCATGAGCTAAACTTGCAGTAAAATGAGGACCCAAAAGAATAATTTTACTGCGTACAAAGACAACTCCATAGAAGGAAGGAACGCAACGGCAATGGATTTAAAAGCATATATCTTTGCTGTAATTGCCCGTAAACCCTAATTTCTGACAGCTCCCTGTAATTTCTCATGGAGAAGCCGTAAAGTTGGTATGTCTGACTGAGGCTGATCCTGCGTGTTTACACCAATGAGTAACAGGCAGCCTTGAGGCCCCTCTCTCTCCCCCCTCCCCCTAGCAAGCACTGCACCCACCTGGGGGACATGACTGCATGCTCCTCCTTCTCCAAGTAGCGGGCTAAGGTGAAGGCCACACCCTGGCTCATGGCCTGAAACACAGTGACAAGGCAGTGAGTCAGCTCTCCGTGCAGGAGGTGATGGAGGTGGGGGTGGGGGTGGAGGAGGAGGAGGTTGAGGAGGTGAAAGAGGAGGTGGAGGAGGATGAGAAAGAGGAGGTGAAGGAGGTGGAGGATGACACAGATAAACAGGAAGACAGCAGACATGAGATGTTGGAGCACAAGAAGGAAAGTATAAAGAAGAGGAGGAGGAGGACAAAGACAAAGAGAAAGATGAAGACAGCAGACATGAGATGGTGGAGCACAAGAAGGAAAGTATAAAGAAGAGGAGAAGGAGGACAAAGAGAAAGAGAAACAGGAAGACAGCAGGCATGAGATGGTGGACCACAAGAAGGAAAGTATAAAGAAGAGGAGGAGGAGGACAAAGAGAAAGTGAAAGACGGCAGACATGAGATGGTGGAGCACAGGAATTAAAGTATAAGGAGATGAAGAAGGTGGAAGAAAATGACAAAGATGAGCAAAATGAGGAAGAACAGAAGGAGAAGACAGAGGAAACAGGAAGGAAAAGGATGAGGAGGAAGAGAATGGAAGCATGAGGTAAAGCTAAAGGAAAAGGAGGAGAGAGAAAAAACAAAGGAGATAATAAAAAAATAGGAAGGAAGAGATGAAAAAGTAGATGGACAGAAAGCAAAAGAGAAGCAGGACAGTGAGGAGATGAAAGAAAAAGACGAGGCGGAGATTTCCGAAGCAAATAAAAAGAAGCAAGAGGAAAGAGAATATGAGAAGACAAAGGAAAAAGAGGAGGAGGAAGAGCAGGAGGAGACATTGAAAAGAAGAGGAAGAGATGGAACACGCAGAGGATGGACTATCAAGCTCACCTGGTCCACCACCATCTCCAGGGTGTAAAGGTCAAGGTCACGGTCATCCGCCGGCTCAATCAGCTGGATGTGCTTCAGAGGAGAGATGCGGTCACCCACAACTTGCACACCGGGGATACTGAGAAAAAGAGGAGGAGCAATGGAAACATAAGTAATGTCAGCTGGAGGATTGGGGAGGGAGGAGGGGAAGGGAGGGGAGGTGGGGGGCACTGAGGCCATGGTGCCTGACCTTTAGTGGGAGAGATGCTGCAGAATCTATTGTGCTTATATTGTGATTATGCACGAGTGAACAGAGAGTTCCACAAAAGTAGTTTTAGTCTTGATGCCGTGGAAAGGACCATGTAACTGTTAAAGTTTAATGAGCATGACAGAAAGAGCTAAAATATGATGAGGTAGAAAAGAGAGGAGGAGAACAAGGAGGAGAATCTAGAAGGAGGAGGAGGAGGAGAAGGCGGAATACCCACTTTTCCAGTTTTTCATGGAGTTTTTCCGCATTTTCCCTGAGGTCAACCAAGAGGCCTGGAATAAATAAGTGAATTAATTAATTAATTAATTAATACATATGCCTCAATTTCTATCCATCTCCAATTAATTCTGGCTATCTCCTGAGTGATGGGGTCCTGGTTTGTTCTTTCCCATAGGATTTTATTGCTGATAGTTTCTGGCCATCAAATCGGTAGGATACTGCGAAGACATTTGTTAATGAAAACTTACAGTTTGTTTGCCAGACAGTAATTAACAGCCATATTTCTGAAGCATACAGCTCTATTGCTTTCACATAACTGTTGAATATTCCTAGTCTGAAGACAGCAGTTAATGGAAAATTAAGGCCTAAGCAGATCACATCCCTACACTTTGCATGATTGTAGAGCAATCTATTGGACGGTAGACTCCACTTCATACAACATTCATCGATTTTGAAAATATCTTTGATAGTGTGAACCAAGAAACAATCTGGAAATTACCAAGACACCAACAACTACTTCCCCCCTTTCCAAGAGAGAAAAAAATCCCACCAGAACCCGAATCATTGTGTAATCAATATCCAAGTCCCCCACCAATGGAACGACTGAGACACCATTCCACACACGGCTCCCCCTCCAAAAAAAAAAGAAATAAAGAATAACTCTCCACACCCCGAATCGTCCTAATCAATACCAATGCCCCACAACTCTAATCCTTGTGCTATAAATATTGAAGACCTCTTCCCAATGAAACAACCAAGAACCCCCCAAGAAGTGACTCACGAGGCTTGGCCTTGAGCAGGTTCAGGGCACAGATGGCGCTGGATGCCAGCATGGGAGGCTGGGAGGCAGAGAAGCAGTAGCCCAGGCCAGATAGACGCTGGAACAAGGGAGATAACAATTCAAGGGATAAGCTTCTTTCCATAATTTCATGCTTGCTGCCCTTGACACAAACCAGAACTGTATGTATTATATCGTTATATTTTCATTTTATCAGTCTATTATGTTTTCCCACTTCCTGCTTTTGACCCATGAAGACAGTAATGTCGAGCGTTGGTTTGTCTTTATGTGTTTTTCGGGATACTTCTTTTGAATGTGTTTGCAACTTTGTATTTTTCATTTTCTGCTTACATGGTCTTTTGCAGTGTCAAAAGTCACGATATGAGGGAGGAAATTTTTAACCATTTTTTTTTTACTTACGCCAGAGGACGAAGAACGCAACGGCAATGAGATTTAAAGCATACATCCTCGCTGTAATTTGGCCGTAATTGCCTGTAAGCCGTAATTTCTGACGGCACCCGTAACTTCTTACTGCGAACCCGTAAAGTTGGCATGTCTGCTGTTCTATGTTAATTGTCTATTCCTGAGGCCCATTAGTGCATGATAGAAACCAACCCCAATAACTGCACAGTGTTGCAGCCCTCATACCTGATGGTCAATCACAAACTTCTTGCCACAACAGAACCCTCCCACTGAGGCAATGGCATTCTCCAAGGACGCGGAGATGAGGTCGATGTTGTCCGGGGAGATGTTGAAGTGTTCTGTGACCCCACGGCCTGTTGCTCCCAGAACGCAGAAAGAAAACGTCTCATCCATGAAGATGCGAACCTTGTACCGCCATTTCAACTCCACCTGAAGGAGAGCAACACAACAGATGAATATCAGTGACGGCTCTATTGTTAACATTTTGTGTCCTATCTACATTAACTCTTTGATACGGACAAGCCAGCCCCATTTGAGGCTTAGAGTAATCACGAGCTCAACTCGTAGTAAAATGAGGACCAAAAGAGTAATTTTATCACATACAAGGATAACACCAGAGAATGACGAACGCAACGGCAATGAGATTTAAAAGAATCCTGAAGGTGACTGTGTTGTGTCCTTGGGAAAGACACTTTAAACCACTTTTCCTCTCCCCACCCAGGTGAGAATTAGGTACTGGCATATTCTGCTGGGAAAATAAACCTACAACATACTAGCATCCTGTCTTGGAGATGAAGTTAAAATCATCTGTTCCGCTTTACGCTACAGAAACTGGGATAAGCTCCGGCTCTGTGGGCGTCATTGGCCTTGAAGGACTTTATTTTTGCATGCTACCCACGGTACTACAGAAATTTAACTTTGACCAATGTAAAAACGCCTTGTGACCAATCCCAGCTTCTCTATTTTCTCTTCTGTTTTACAATTCTTATGCGCTCTCCTGTACAATTCTATGCACGATACATTAAGACTTTTGTGACTTTGAGCAACAATATTATATCTTTCCCCTTGTGACTATAAAATTTCTGCTCCTCATTTCACACCAGTCCCGAGTCCATCTGTCCAGGAGACCTAAAGCAATCCTCAACCCTGGAAGTACACGAGAGGTGAAACAGAACTTGTGAGCTGTAATGAGACCTTTGTTTCACTGCGTAGTCGAATTACGGTTGAGGCAAGCAACTAACGCCATCTTTATTGATTGATACTTGGCTAGAAATAATTCTCGCGGGAAACAAAACACTGAAATTTCATTGGCTATTATTTATACTTATTTATAGACAAGATTCAAGGTCACAGCCTCTTTTTCAAGACAGTAATTTTCCATTTGTGCAGAGGAGCCGGTAGGCCCACCATGCTTCCCGGTTGGCGGTCAAACCGAATTAGTGGCCTGGTGTGCGTCATAGTGACCCAGCGATCATCCAGGGTTAAAAAGTCATTGAGACTTGAACTTGAATCTTAGTGGACTCACCAGCTTGGGCAGAGGGCAAATGTCACCACCATTGATGTACAGGCCTTCCACCACGATGAAACGCCGCGTCACTTTGGCTTTCTTGGGATTCTGAAATGATAATAAACATAATATAGGGCCTATATAAGAGAAATTGTTGGCTCAGAAAAACAGTTCAAGTGCATTAAAATAATATACAAATGATCTACACAGGCACTCATTGCAATGGGAGATATATATAAAGTTAATGAATGCAGAAGAAAAAAAAAACCGCTACAAATTTTAAAACTGAATGAATGGAGCTTGATATAAAAAGGTGGAAGCAGAAATGGGCCAGTTTTTACGATCTGGGAAGGGGGTAGGTGCACCGCGGCATTTCAACTGGGCCATGAACAGCAAAGAATATTTGATACGCAACCTTGCTAAATACAAAATATACACTGCTTCACTATAAGAAAATGATTGAAAAGAAATTAATGAAAACAAACTTGACAGAGCACACAAGTGTGCCCCCTCCCCCCCCCCCATGTAGATACTTCTTTATCACACATGCCCACGCAATCTGTCTCTCTCTCTTTCTTTCACTCATTTGCATCATGTCCCTATCGATCAGACATCGGTTCACACACACACAAACACACACATCCCCCACCCCCCTCTCTTCCTCTTTATGTAGATACTTCTTTCTCACACATATGCCCATGCGAAATCTCTCTCTCTCTTTCGCTCGTTCATATTTGCATCGTGTCCCTATCGATCAAACGCCAGTTTACACATACACACAAACACACATCCCCACACCCCCCTCTGTTTCTCTCTATGTAGAGATACTTATTTCTGACACATATGCCCACGCAATCTGTGTCTCTCTCTTTCTCTCCCTCATTTTGCATCATGTCCCTGAGGAGAAGTTACTGGTTTACACACACACACACACCCACACCCACCTCTGTTTCTCTCCATGTAGAAATACTTCTTTCTCATACATATACCCACGCAATCTGTCTCCATCGCTCGCTCTCTCTCCCTCTCCCCACCCACCCCCTCCCCTCCCCCCATACATCTCTTCTCTATCATAACTATTTCTCTTCATCTCAGTCCTTACATCTCATCTATCTCAATCTTCATTCATTCTCCTCTCTTACATCTCATCCATCTTAATCTTTATTCATAGTCTTCTCTCTCGCTCATTTTGCATCATGCTTATTGACCAGTTACCAGTTTACACACACACACACATACATCCCCCACCTACTCCCTGCTCTTTTTATCTCCATGTAGAAACTTCTTTCTCACACACATGCCCACGCAATCTGCAATCTCTCTCTCTCTCTCTCTCTTTCGCTCGCTTATTTTGCATAATGTCCCTATTGGTCAGTCATTGGTTGACACACACAAACACATCCCCCACCCCACTGTCTCCCTCTTTATGTAGATACTTTTTTCTCACACACATGCCCACGCAATCTGTCTCTCTCACTTTCTCTCGCTCATTTTGCATCTTGTCCCTGAGGAGAAGTTACTGGTTTACACACACACACACACACACCCACACCCCCCTCTGTTTCTCTCCATGTAGAAATACTTCTTTCTCATACATATGCCCACGCAGTCTGTTGCCATCGCTCGCTCTCTCTCTCCCTCTCCCCACCCACCCCCTCACCTCCCACCATACATCTCTTCTCTATCATAACTATTTCTCTTCATCTGTCCTTACATCTAATCTATCTAACTATTCATTCATTCTCCTCTATCTTAATCTTTATTTATAGTCTTCTCTCTTGCTTATTTTGCATCGTTTCCCCATTGACCAGTCGCCAGTTTACACACACATATACACACATCCCCCACCCCCTCCCTGCTCTGTTTCTCTCCATGTAGAAACTTCTTTCTCACACACATGCCTACGCAATATGCAATCTGTCTCTCTCTCTCTTTCTCTCGCTCATTTTGCATCATGTCCCTATCGACCAGTCGCCAGTTTACACACACACATACACACATCCCCCACCCCCTCCCTGCTCTGTCTCTCTCCATGTAGAAACTTCTTTCTCACACACATACCCACACAATCTGCAATCTCTCTCTCTCTCTCTCTCTTTCGCTTGCTCATTTTGCATCGTGTCCCTATTGACCAGTCGCCAGTTTACAAACACACATCCCCCATCCCCTCCCTGCTCTGTCTCTCTCCATGTAGAAACTTCTTTCTCACACACATGCCTATGCAATATGCAATCTGTCTCTCTCTGTCTCTCTTTCTCTCTTTTGCTCGCTCATTTTGCATCGTGCCCCTATCAGTCGGTTTCCAGTTTACACAAACCACACATACCTTGCATAAAGTAAGCCTGAATATTATTGCTCTATACCCACTTTGTCAGCTGTGGCTTGGTCGAAATGTTGCTTAAACAAAGTAACATTGATTTGTTTATTATGTAGGTAAACATGCCGGGCTGCAATAATGTGGAGTTAACACTGACTGATTTTTTTTCATGGTTTACTTACTCAAGCACCACAAAATCCATAGCTCAATAATCCCGGGCTGTTACATACGAGTGGGAAATTTTTATAAATAAAAAAAGTGAGGAGAGAGAGAGAGAGAGAGAGAGAGAGAGAGAGAGAGAGAGAGAGAGAGAGAGAGAGAGAGAGAGAGAGAGAG
>JBDFRD010055084.1:0-14532 GCA_039654405.1 Bullina lineata | reverse complement strand
TTTTACTTCATCTCCTAGACAGGACTCTAGTCTGTCGTAGGCTTACTTCCCCAGCAGAATATGCCGGTACCCAATTCACACCTGGGTGGGGAGAGAAAAACTTTTCAAGAGACACAACATGATCATCTCCTGGATTCAAATCCTGGTCCCTCGGATTAGGAGTCCAATGCTCTAACCATTCGGCCACCCACTAATAATGTACCCCTTCCTTTTCTTCTCTTCCTCCTTTTACTCTGGTAAGAACAACTTTAATTTCACACAGAAAAATGAAGATGTGAATAATAGAAACTAACGTTGGAATCTGTCCTTGTACACAAATCTCCACATGAAGCCAAATCTAACGCTTACCCTTTCCTGTAGACACTGTTACTGGACGAGGCAGCACTTTTCTCCGATCTGGAATCTGATTCATCACTTAGGCCTTCGATGTTCAAACTTGTGTCACTGGGGCAGAAAAATTGGAGAGGAAGGAGGATATCATTTTATTGAAGCATCTTTCACCATGTCCGACTAGCTTTTACTTGTTTACCTATATAAGGAACTACAGACATTTTGTGCAGATTTTGTTTACGTGTTTCTGAATGTGTGTTTACTGAGCCATTAACACCTCAGTTCTGCATTTCATTTTATTTTAAGGCCTGGAATATTAAACCTTTCACTGACAATTTACGAATCGACGAAAAGCAATGATTGCTCATTGCCAACATTAAAATGGTATTACTACGCTGGACCTAATTTCCCTCTTCACTAGTTCATGTAATTAACATAAAAACCACCTCTTTACTGAAAGTTTTTTTTTTAATTAAGTTCTTCTCACTATTTCACTGGAAAAAGAAATTTTGCCAGGATTTAGCTACAGATAGCTGGCAGTGAAAGGGTTCACATTTTTTGTTTAAAAAAAAAATACCGACTTTTCTTTTTGGATTGCAACCAGTACATTTGTATTTCAGATCAAAATTCACACAAAAATTCAGAAAATGGGTTGTGAGCTCTGTATCTGGTGACTGGATATGTAAGTCACCTGCTGTACTCCTTGGTTCTCCTCATGATGTGCAAGGCCAGGGGATTGACACACTTGGGCAGCTTGTCCTCGGCTGTGCTCAGGGGAATCATCTCCCCTGTGTCTAGATTCCTCACTGTGACAAGTTCCAGGATTTCCTTGGGGGAAGACAAGAGAGTCAAGATTTAACTAAAGGACAATAAATTATAAAAAAATCTACACATCTTCCTTCAACTCAACATTTAGTTAAAGGACAAGTTATAAAATATGTACAGCTTCCTTCAACAGCTGTGTGGCGTGGTGGCTGAATGGCTAGAGTGTTGGACTCCAATTCCAAGGATCCAGGGTTCAAATTCAGGAGGTGACCGTGTTGTGTCCTTGGGAAAGACACTTTTCACCATTTTTCCTCTCCCCACCCAGGTGAGAATTGGGTACCGGCATATTGTGCTGGGGAAGTAAGCCTACGACAGACTAGCGTTCTGTCTAGGAGATGATGTAAAAATCATCTGTTCCGCTTCACGCTTCAGAAAGCGGGATAAGCTCCGCTCTATGGGCCTCATTGGTCTTGAAGGACCTTTACTTTTTTTTTAACTACTTCCTTCAACAGCAATGGTTAAAGCTAAATAATCTTGAGTAATCTGCACTTTTTTTACTTTTGATGCAAAGATCTTAAAAAAAGTTGCGCAATATTGTGCAAGATTTGATAAATCTGAATGTGCTGAAGCTCCTTAGATCTGTGTAAGCAAGAATGTGTAAAGTTGGAATCTGATGAAAGTTGTTTTTTGCAGACATGTTAACCCATTTGAGGCTTAGAGTAATCATGAGCTGAACTCGCAGTAAAATGAGGATAGAAAAAAGTAATTTTAACGCATACAAGGATAACACCATAGAATGAAGAACACAACGGCAATGAGATTTAAAAGCATATAATATACATATATATATATTGCATCCTGGCCATAATTGCCGGTGAACTGTAATTTCTTACGGCGCACCCGTAAAGTTGGCATGTCTGCTTTTTGTACATGCTTTTAAGTGAGCAGAATTCACTTGTGTCTTTAATTGCCAAAAGCTTTGCCAATCCTCTAGCTTGTTACAAAACAATCGTTTTTTCTTAATTGAAACGGTGAGCAGAAATTGATGAAAAAACAACTAGTTCAGAGTTTTTGGTCATTTTAGCGTTGAAAAGAAGTGGGCGTTACGTTAATTAATATCAGGATCCAGCAAAGTAACACCATTAATGAAAAAATGAGGGCTGCTGTGAAGCTGAATATGCAAAACTAAATGACACACAACAAGAGTGACACAGAGTAAGAGAGCTTCACATGAGATGAACGTTACACGACAGGACCAAACGTATCAATATTCCTGTCTTCAAGGATACAACACATATTCACCCTTGTTGCGTGTCATTTATTTTAACACCATTAATGTTTTCAATTAGTAAACGTTGCTTTTCGTCGATCGGTGAATTTGGCAGTGAAAAGGTTAACTAGCTCCTTCACCCTTACTCACCTCATCGGAAAGTAAACGGCCGGAATTTGAGCGTGGTCGTCTGTTTGGGCTTGCTTCTCTGCCTCCTTCGTCCAGGCTTTGCCAGTGCTGTATTTGGACAGACAGCGAGTCCATGTTGTCGTCAATGGTGTCATACGCTCCAGCGCCACGTGGTGACGACAGACTGGCGGCCTGGCCACACACGGGTCTGGATGGAATGTTTGCTTCTGATGGGCTTAGGCTTCGTTTGCTGCCTGGACTGACACCACCGTGGCCCATCTCTGCTTCCTGAGACAGTGATGAACATGAAAAAGAAAGATCAGAGATTTACAGTCATGACGTAATGATTCAATACAGCTCTAGCCATCAACTCGCTTCACTTTGAGAATTCTAGTTGAGAAACAAATCAAATACAAACTAAAACAATGAAAGGCAAAGAAAGAATTCTAATAAGGGAAAGAGTCAAACCTCTAGGCTCTGTGTCCGCAGGATCACATCATTGACTGAGAATCTAATACTCTGATCTCAACAACTGTGTAAGTTGACAGAATTTTAACAGTCTTATAGACACATATGGCAGCGCAGTGGCCGAATGGTTACAGCAGTGGACTCCTAATCCATGGGTCCAGGGATCGAATCCAGGAGGTGACCGTGTTGTGTCCATGGAAAGACACTTTACACCATTTTTCCTCTCCCCACCCAGGTGCGATTGGGTACCAGCATATTCTGCTGGGGAAGTAAGCCTAAGACAGACTAACGTCCTGTCTACGAGATGAAGTAAAAATCATCTGTTCCGCTTCACGTTACCGAAACCGGGATAAGCTCAGGCTCTATGGGCCTCATCCGCTTTTTAATTAAAGGAGCTTTACTTCAATTCTCTCAACAACTGAACTCCCCAAGCCTTCACAGACAAGTTTCTTCACCTCGGCGTGAATCAGTCGACTTCCTTCCAAGGCACTTTTGACGTCCAGTGAGTTTTCTAGCTCAGCGGCTCCTTGTACAGGGGAAGCCGACTCTGCTCTAGCAAACACTGGGGAAGGAGGCACTGGCAAGTCTTCATTCAGGAACACTGTCGTCTGGGACTGGGGCAGGAAAGAAAAAACAAGTGAAGAAACTAGTCATAAATGAGAAATATAAAATGGGGGCTGCCGAGAAGCAAACCGAGTAAATCAGAAAATGAACGGTGCGTGAGAATGCTTCCAATATAAGAACGCCATAAGATCTAATTGTTGTGGTTTTTGTATCCCTTTGAAGACAGTAATTGTCGATACGTCTGCTTTTGTTTTGTGGTGTTCTTATATTGGAAGCATTCTCCCCTACCGTTCATTTTTTGACTTAGTCATAAATGAGTATCTTAACAACAGGTACTGCATTTCAAAAACCTAGCATGACAAACACAGGTCTTTGAATTAAATGAATACAGAACGATAAAAAGTAAACAGTTTTCACAAATATACAAGCTCTGAGGGTTAGTGGAGAAACTAATCATAAATGAACATCTTAACAACACACACTAGCAGTCGTCCTTCTTCTTCCTCTTCTTTTTCTCCAATAAAAGACGACGTGAGTCTAAGTCAATTTTTCATTGCAACATATAGTTTCTGAATTTTGTCACTGAACTTTTTGTTAAAATTTCTGAACTATGCTGCTACTTTCTGGCTTGTTGACAGTCATTTATCCAGTTCATATAGGCACTCACATTTTGGCCTAAAAAAATAACATATAATTAAAGACATGACATACAACTCATCCCAGTGGTAGTGACTGGAAATGACGCATCAGTGAAGATAACCTGAAATTGTGACAATGACTTCTAGCATGAGTAAGTGCTCTATGGACAACCTACCAGGTTACGGGACTTCTTCCTTCTAGGGGGCGCCACTGGTGGCTTGAGCATGTTGGGGGGTGTGTTACGCTGAAACTTGGTACTCTTGACAATGTCTGGCTCTGTGTCCTCCTGCACCTGATGAATCATGGGTAGAGAAAAACAGCTGTCACTCACTTTGAACAAGTACACGAAATTACTCTTGAGAGATACAGAAAACTTTTTTTTTTCACTTTTATAGACTTACGCCTAGTATGTTAAAAAGTTGAGCCTAGCCTTGGCCTTCTCTGAGAAATTTGTGCCTCCTTTGGAATTATGAAAAGATTTATGTGAAGGCTATATTTTTGTGGGTCTTTTTTCCTCCAGAAATATCCTACTGCTGGGATTCATAATATTGTAAATCATAACGGCATTATCTGTGAGCAAAACTCATAGCAATTACGCCACAGTGATAAGGACTGGCATCCCTGGTTCAAATCCTGGATACGTTGAGCGTTGCAACCTGGCCTTCTGGACAAACGTTTTCATAATGTTTCGCGTCTCTATCCAAGCGTGAACTGGCTATAAGTCTACTCTGTTGGTGCACAGAGTCTAGTAGATGTAATGAAATCTGCTTCACACTATTGAAACCTGGATAAACTGTAGACAGCTATTTCCATTTTCGAGGCTTCAATGGAGCTTCACTTGTGCCTTTCTTTCTTTTCTCTTCTTTCCCAAAACTCTTTGAATGTTTTCTCCTACTAATGCTTTAAACTATGACAGACTAGCATCCTGTCTTGAAGATGAAGTAAATCATCTGTTCTGCTTCACGCTACCAAAATCGGGATAAGCTCCGGCTCTGTGGGCCTCACTGGCCTTGTAGAAACTTTCCTTTTTTTTTTCAATGCGTTACACACCTGTGTTTGTTGGAGAATGGTGTCCACCACACTGTCTGTGGACGTCTTGTCATCGCTCAGCTTGCTCCCATTGATGAGGAGAGTAAGACTCTTGGACTGTTTTTCTTTCTCGGGCTGAAACCTGAAAAGTGACAAAAGAACAAACTTGCTCATTATAGCTAACACTCAAAAAAAGAAAAAAGAAAAAAACTGCAGACATTCATAAACACATGCCTGAAGCACATACTTAAGATCAGATGGCCCCAGACAATACCAAACCAAAAGCTGCAGAGACGCACAAAACAAACCCCAATAATGACCCAAATCAAAAGAAGAAAGTGGGATTGGATTGGCCACACTCTGAGGAAGCCTCAAACAAGTATCACTCGACAAAGCCTTGAGTGGAACCCACAGGGAAAACGGAAAGTGGGACGACCTAAACAGACGTGGGGAAGAAGTATTGAGGCAGAAATCAAGAACGCTGGCATGTCATGGACAATGTCAGTGCAATGAGGCACTTTAATGTTCATGCAACGAGAGATGCCCAAAAACCGAGTGAGATGGAAAGGTGTTGCTTTGGCTCTATGTTCCTCCGGGAATGCAGAGGCATAAGTCAACTCATTATAGTTACTGGGTGTACTGGTAGAAATATCTACAACTTTTTTTATTCTAGACAAGCTTCACCTTTGTTTCCCCCAGTAATGTTTTTTATGTGTATTTTTATGGTTTAATTGTCTTTACTCCTTTGCATTTTTCAGCTTCCCTGCAGCTTTCATTCACTTTTTTCATCAGATTATAACACAATAAAATGGCTGTCACTTCTATTTCCACTAAGGGAAACAATGAAGGAGTGATTCCAACCATAAAATTGTTTTAATCTTGTCTGACCCCAGACTTACCTGTCCATGTTCTGGTCGATGTCGTTCTGCTTCCCTCCCCTCCCAGCAGCAGCACCACCAACATTGAAAGCAACAGCGTCACCTTCTCTCTGCAACAACGGCGTCTCCGAAACATTGCCTTCAGCACCGTGACCTAACGCTGCATTTTCTTCACCAGCGAGGGAAAGTTGCTCTGCTTTCTTTGTCAGCTCAGTCCTGGAGGTCAACTCCGAGTCATTCTTAGGCAGGTCACCCCATGAGCCTGATCGTTTTTTGGCGTGATGTCGGTACGACGGTGTCACCACCCCGTTGTTCTCCATCTTTTCAATGGTGTGAGATTTTGGAGTCGTGACGGATCGAACTCCTGACAGGGCAAAGATGTCTGGGATGTCCGCCGACATGTTCGGGGAATCGTTCTCGATGGAAGAATCATGGGAGGTGGAGAAGAAGGAATGATCTGTCCCTAGTGACTGACGCATTTCTTCCAATTTGCGACGTCTCCCATCTTGCTCTTGTGCATGACTGTCGTGTTCCTGGTAAAACATGAAATGAAATATTATAAAAGACTGTTGTTGAAAGTGTCCACAAAAATGTTCTATATTGCAACATTCCATGACTAAGGTAGTAGAATCATTGTCACATATTAATTTTATGAAACATCACTCTATATCATGTTCTCAAAACTGTTCAATTCTACTTTAACTGTTCAAAGAACGATGAACTATTCAACGGTTTACTTTGATCTACTCAGGCATTTAAATGTTTTTTGAAAAAAAATTAAACTTTCTCAGATTTTTGTTTTAATTGCTTAACAACACTTAAGTAAGTTAGTTCCTTCAAGACCTGTAAGGCCCAAAGAGATGGAGCTTAAGCCTGTTTCTATAGCGTGAAGCGGAACAGATGATTTTTACTTCATCTCCTAGACAGTACGATTGTCTGTCTTAAGAACAATTTACCTAACCAAAATTATAGTTATCATTTCCTTCACATTAAAACTGAAACTGAAGCAAACCATTGCATTTACACCACACCATCTTGGGCCACTCATACTGAAAGCTTTCTTGATTACTGTCTCCCCCGACTCTTTTTCATTCTAAAACCTCTCCGAATGTCACGTCAGTCATGATAATATTGCCGAACATAATACCACTTATTCCTTTCAAAAATACCTTTCCTCATTTCTTTTAACGCTATGCCCCTGTCCTCTGACAGCTTCAGAGAGTATCAGAAAAATGGTGTAAAGTGTCTTTACAAAGGACACAACATGGTCACCCTATATTAAAACCCTGGACCCTTGGATTAGGAGTCCAACACTCTAACCACTCAGCCACCGTGAAATACCTTTCCTTATTTCTTATAACGCTATGCGTGTCCTCAGCAGACAGGTCACACACAGCTTCAGAAAGTGTCAGAAAAAGTCAACTTCATGTTATCCATCTTTCCATTATTTAAAGTTGGTGGCGCGATAGCCGAATGGTTAGAGTGTTGGACTCCTAATCCAAGGGTCCAGGATTCAAATCCAGGAGGTGACCACATTGTGTCCATGGGAAAGATACTTTACACCATTTTTCCTCTCCCCACCCAGGTGGGAAACCAGCATACTCTGCTGAAGTAAAAATCATCTGTTCCACTTCACGCTACCGAAACCGGGATAATCTCCGACTCTGTTGGCCTCATTGGCCTTGAAGGAACTTTACTTACTAAATTTTATTTAAAGTTATTTTATCTAAACACAAGTTCCTCACTAACCCTAGGATTGTCGGCCTCTGCTCTCCTCTGCTGCAGTTGATTCAACCTTCTTTCCAGTTCCTCATCCTCTTTTTTCCTCCTGATGCAGAGGGGAAGAAAAAAAAATATTCATACATTTGATGAAACATTAATCAGTAGTAACTCTGATGTCTTGAAAAAGATAATGAAATAATTGTACAAGCACTGCTTGTTTTTTGGTTATACATGTATGAGGTTGTGTCTTATTTGTCATCATGGCTATGAACAAAAATCGTCTAAGAGTTATAATTCATAAATTCAAGTTTTTAATTTATAAGCATTTCAAACATAAATAATACGAGAACTGAACAGAATCGAGTAAACAGAATTTAACCAGAACATTACTATGCCTAATCATTGACTGAAAACTTTTAGTTCATAACCATGATGACAGAGACACTGTTTAATTTATCATGTACGAGACATTATGAGCTGAATTATTTTGCGTGAAAATAATTTGTGGCTATATTCTTCAAATCAGTCCGTTGCTTCTAACATTAGCCAGAAATTCAATATATTTCTAAAGTTTTCACCTTAAAGTCTGAGTTATTTGACAAATTATGTTATAATTATGACAACAAAAGTGTAACATTTTTTGGGCACAGACTTCTGGCATAGTCTACATAAATATATATATATGAAAACTTTAAGCAATAATTGTGTGACAAGTCACTTCAGTAGAGTATGCCTAATGGCCCTGTCACTGCATTTAATTATCCCTTTATATGGAAATAGTAAATATAAAACATCCAGGGACAATTATGTAGTTTGTTAAAGGAACAACTAATGTCATTTTCAGCAATTTCATAATGCAATTGTGTCAATGATAGTATGAAGAAAGTAGAAAATACATACCTTTCCTCTGCTCTCCTTTTTAAAAGTAGCAACCTTCTTTCTTCTTCTTCAATCTCTGACAACTGTGGGTGGAATAAACATCAATATTTTATTTTCGGATAAAAAATAATGAAAGTCAAGTCAGGTAAAATGAATAAAGAAATGAAAAATGAAAAAAAAAAAAAATAAGCAAGAAAAAAGAAGAATAAATACCTTGTGAGAGAGAAAGAAACAGACAGATAGACAGAAAGAAACAAGACAGATAGACAGAAAGACAGACAGATGGACCACTAGACAGGCAGACAGACAGAAGGAGAGATGAACCAACAAATAGACAAGCAGACATAAAGTTGCAAATATGACCAAATGAAGCTATCCCAAAGAAATACATAAAGACAAACCGACGCTTCGACAATTTCTGTCTTTGAAGGGAACAAAAAGGAACAAAAAACAGTCACATAAAAGGAGAAGAGAAGAAGGAAAAGGATAAGAAGAAAAAACTTTGCTTCATGCCGAAACTTGGAAGGCGAGTAGAGGAAGAGGAAGTAATAGATGCCGAGTGCGTCATCAAACAACGCAAAGGAGCAGAGAGTATAGCACATAAAATGAGACGTAAAATAAGCTGGTGTGAAAAATAACTATAGAAAGAGAGTAAATAAAAATAGGCAGACATAACGGGGTCTCCGATTTTATAGCTCATCTCCAAGAGAGCTCTGCATTCAGACTCCGCACTACCCAGTTGGAGCCATGGGTGAATAAAGATCAACAAGTTCGCAGAAAAAAACCTGCCACTTACGGGGGTAGAACTCGGATCCATGTGCTCAGAAAGTGAACGCCTTACTGACTGTCCTATTTTTAAATCATTATCTACCAGCAATAATCAAGTTACTTCTTTTGCATTGTAATTTCTCTGTAACTCATTACATTTAGTGTCAGTACAAGCTACAACACAGACTCAAGAGATGAGAATGACTTGTAGTTTTAGGTTCTATAAACCTAATGATAGGATCAATACTCACACTGATAGCACCTCCTCTTGGAGTACTTGTTTGGACAAATCTGCAGAAGAAAAAACATTCAGTTCTTCAACAGTCAGCGACAAAAGAGAAGTAAAACGTTATCTCTAATTTATGACCAGTCAGTACAGGGCCTTTTCTCTTCTCACGTGATTATCAATAAAACACAGAAAGTTAGTTTATGCATGTAATTAAAACATGATTGCTTTGAAAACGGCAAAAAAAGAATCTTGTATTAATAATGCATCTTCTTATTTATAAATTTGTTCAATTTTGTAGATACCATCAAATATTTCAACAGATCTTTACCACGATGCCTTTTCTTGGTGAAATCTTTTCTTCTCTAAACACTTAAACAGTAATACCTAATCAAAACGGCCCCCTTGTTATAAAGTACTGTGTTAGCCTGATACCCTGCAATACAGACCCTATTCCAATGCAAAAATTAAAAGTTCATCTCCACAGTTAAATCTCATCCATTCAAGACATCATTTAATTCAAGGGTACAGTAACAGTTACGACAGACGAGCGTCCTGTCTACGAGATGAAGATAATTCATCCGTTCTGCCTCACGCTACTGAAACCAGGATAAGCTCCAGCTCTATGGGCCTCATGGCCCTGAAGGAACTTTACATCTTACATCGACAGTGCTGTCAGTTTATAAACTTTGAAGGTTTTTTGTTTTCTGATTGAAGAAAAGTGAGTTAGATTCTACTGATACAAACATGCAGTGAAACAAGAACTATCATCACCTGCAAGGCATTGACACTAGTTTTTCCCATTTGATCCTTAATTATCAACTCGGAATGAAAGAGACATACTTCCTGAACAAATTAATCTGTCATGATAGGCTACATTAAATTGGACACTTTCCATAAACTGACAAGGCAGAAACCATGGTGTGATGAAATTTTGGGTAGTATTGATAATAAGTGCCAGGATTATTTGATTTTAAATGTTTTCTGAAAGTAATAATTATAATTAACCGAAGCACCGGTGGAAGCAAGAAAGCCTGCAGTGGCAACATGTACCAGTTTGAAAACAATGTTAAAACTCTTTGCGGACCAGATATTTTGCTGATTGTTTCCATGACACCATTAATTGATTCAATAGTAGTAGTAGTATCGTTTGGACTACACTTCTATATCATTTGTCAAAGTTATTATATTGATTCAATATAGAACCTTTTCACAGTCAAAGGACTAACACTAACCCACATAAACTATCGATCAGTGTGTTCGGAAATGAATCCTGTTTTAAAACATACAATAATCAGTACACTCCTAGCTGCTTTACAATATCGGAAGATATAGAAACATTTGTGATCCTATTTTCGAGCCGATATATCGGTCACTGGTCCTCAAAGAGTTAACTTTGCTAATAAACTGCAGAAAAAATGTTGACTGATGATGGGGAGGCTATTCTCTGAAGACAGGTATGATGAGGTCAGTGATTCGTGTGAATCATGTCAAGCAAGATAAAACTAGAGCCCTATGCATCTTGTAAGAAAGATTCACCCCATCTATTCTCCATTGATTGCAAAATGTCTGGGTCCCATGGAGTCTTGCAAACAAAAACAGAAAAGGTGGTGACAGATTTGCAATAACAGATCAAATAGAATCTATCGTCTATGTCAGGTCCATTCCTACCAAGAAAATTTCATATTTTTTCTAAAACAATCATGTTATGCAATGGCTCAAAATCTATTGCTTGCTATGTTTTGTAGCCCAACATACTCATTAGCTCACATATGTAAACACCATTCTAAAAATTGATTTATGGATGGCTTGCCATTTTTCACGTTAAATTTGCTCTCAAATGCTGATGAGAAGAAGGCAAAAAGACCTACAAGTACATGAGAGACAAAATACACAACTTGAAAACATGCACAGTCTTTGTCACTGCAGTTCGGACCAAGAAATGTAAGGTTCAATTATAAAGCAATTGGTTGAAAAGTAAAGTATTGTAAACCTTGCTTTAATTTTGTAGTGCTACTCACTGGTTCACGTGTAAACATGACCTTTTACGTAAAAAATCTGATTTTTATTTTAATGTCGGTGTGGTTTCACAGACAAGGCGAAAGTGACATAAAGAGGCATAAGAGCGAATTAAATTTTTTTGGATGGTATTACAAGTTGCACACTCAAAGCTGAATATCTTCTGAAAATTATAAACGAACTGTCATTTAGTAAGCCTCTGTGAGTTAATTTAATTTACAAACAATCTCGTAAAAGATCAGCAGCTGTTTGAAGGGGCACATTGAAGAGGGTTTTTTATTTACTAGTAGTGATGTTTGATTTTATAGGCTAATCTTAGTCTGTGTTGATCTGGACCATGAAATTGTGGATTAATTTATAGAGCTACTATTATGAATGATCTTCTGACAAGTGGTTGGAGGCTGTTGCTACACAAGCATTATTTTACAGGCAGAGCTGCCAAGTTGACAAAGTGAAAATGAGGGACAGGAATCACGATTTTGAGGGACAATGAGGAAAATTGAGGGACATCAAGCACTGCATAAACTTCACACAAGAATGATCAGAAACAAGGCAAGATTTTATCACACACAAAAACAAAGGCCAAGGCCATTTACGAGCTGCGGAAATGAGGAACTAGGATCATCATTTCCGATTGCTGTCGGATTTCGGAACTCAGTTCCGCCAGTTCTGTGTTGTCAAACGCCTTGCCCAGTAGAGGCGATCTGTTGCTCAATAGATCTAGGCCCACCAGACTTTATCTGGATCTAGATTCTACTCAATTTTACGGGTTTCTTTGTTTCATTGTTTGTTTTTCAATTGACTAAATCAAACATAGATTCTATATATCATATAATTAGATCTAGATCATGTAAACCATGAGTTTCTCGAAAGTATTTCCATTTCGTCATCCGAAATTTGGAAACAGAACTGAGTGGTCGTCTTCACTTTCCGAAGCAGTGACTACTTTCCACGGAAAACGGAGAGTAAGCGGAAATCCGCCCAGGCCTACCATTCAGCTGGGCCTAGAAATGAAGATCCCTCCGCTTTATGCAACGCTTTCAGTTTGATGCGAGTCTTGCAGTGGGTTGTAGATAGAGTTATCTAGGCCTAGAAAAACTTTTAAAAAGTCATCCGCAGTTAGGCTAGGCCTGAACCTAACAAAAACACGAGCAGATCACGAATTCAAACAAAACGAAATGCACACAACTGCGGGACAAATTAAATGACTTTGCGGACGGGATGGCGGGATAAGACCTTAAAATGCATCATGACTGTCCCGCAAAATGCGGGCTTTGACGATGACATTTTGGATTGGACCAATATGATGAATATGTTGCTTGGAAAGCTAGATTCTAGATTCTATGTTGTATCATGTAGGCTAGATCCAGATCTATGTCCCTAAATCTAAATCAGGCTTGTTGGGGCTGACAGACTCGACTGTGTTGTAAAATGTAAGGCTAATCTACTTGGGTTAGGCCTCAGTTACTTAAAATGATTACCATTACAAATGGACCTAACACAAACTACTAGATCTAGATCTAGATCTAATTCTTAGCAAGCTCTACAAAGTAGTTTATCATTCTCTAGATCTATAGGGTAACATAGATCTTACACTCATTAACTAACTGACTTACAGGTCACTGTCATCAGCTGCATCATAAAATTCGTCAGCATCGGGATCGCTACCAGACGACATTTTCGCTCGTCTCAGTCTCGCCAAATACTCTAGAACTTGATCTATTCATTAAATAAAATTTAAGTTTAGCAACACACGTTCGGTATGCTAGTGCAAGAACACACCCATGGAAGGATTAGGGAATGAGACGGGCTTTTCTTAATTCATTTTGATAACTTGTTTACGACGGAAAGGATCTGACAGCCATTTTTGATTGAGCTTACTTTTGCCAGGCCTATTGGCAAATATGAGACGTGGGAATAGGCCTAACTCAGTGAAAGTAAAATTTCGAAGCATTGAGATATTTTTTTTTAGGGCAGTGTTTGCACACTGACTTCATATCAAAATGGAATATTATTGTACCCCAAATATATGAAACATTTTTTAGAATTAAGTGAGATCTCTAGTTTTCTCTTTTTTGATATTTTAAGTTTCATTACAAAAGTATGTTTGTTTTTGAGAGATGACTAAAATGCGAAACCCAAATAAACGAAGTAGTGCTATACACAGTCGAACTTCAGCAGAGATTTCTGACCGGAGTGCGTATTCACCCCTCTCTGAAAGCAAAGTTTAGAATAAGTGTCAATTAGTAATTCTGAACGTAAACACGACAAGCCGTACGCAATCGGCGTTTGCTGAGCATGAGTAACAGTTTGTCAAAGTTATTATAAAAGTCATCTTGCGAAATCGTAAAATTTGACAGTATGGAAACCATAGTAGAAGAAAACATTGACCCGAAAGACTTGAAGGTGACCAAATAGCACTAGTCTGGCTCAACAGATTAGATTTAGATCTTAGAATTAGATAGGCCTTCTGCTTCTTCACAGAGATGATCAATCAAGTCTGTTGTACGAGATATCTAGATCTATCTTTTAATTATTAGTCTTCCAAGTGCAGAGCCCCGTTCTCAGAACGGGCTGATACAGGTAGATAACTGAATGCCATAGAGTGATTGTTTGAACATTCTCTCGCGTTGTCTTTCAATAGGAGCAATTTATAATAAACACCCTGAAATCAACACCGTGATTAAGACGTAGGCCTACACTGTATAATATCATAGTGGCGCGATGGCCAAATGGTTAGAGCGTTGGACTCCTAATCCAAGGGTCCAAGGTTCGAATCCGGGAGGTGACCGTATTGTGTCCTTGGGAAAGACACTTTACACCATTTTTCCTCTCCCCACCCAGGT
>JBDFRD010054973.1:0-14535 GCA_039654405.1 Bullina lineata | reverse complement strand
CTTCTTCTTCTTCTTCTTCTTCTTCTTCTTCTTCTTCTTCTTCTTCTTCTTCTTCTTCTTCTTCTTCCTCATTCCATTCTTCGTTTAACTCTTTCTCTGTTGGTATAAATACGAAGATATAATCTGTTTCTTCAATGAAAACATACATTCTCCGTAATAGTGATACGTGCTGTTAATAAGCGTGCTGCATTCAAACTTGCCTGAAACAAAATGCATGTATTACATGTAGTAAATTGCTCATTACTGTTAAAGATTATTGTTGCAAATGCTAACTCCCCAGGGTGATGGTACTGGACAAGGGCTATATCCGCGAGTTTGATTCCCCTAACAGCCTTCTTAGTGACACAACTACCATCTTCCACGGAATGGCGAAGGACGCTGGCCTTGTGTGAGCAATGACTAGCCAATACTGATTTTTAGTGTTTGTTTTCTTTTCGCAATTTCGAATTTATGTTTTAATTGTTTCGTTGTTGTTTTTCCGGTGCAGTTTATATATTGTCTGTTTGCCTGTTCCCCAGTACAGACTGACACCTTCGGCGGAATTGTTGGCGCCGTAAGGTTAAGAGTATAGAACGATGATATTTTACACATTTTAGATACATTGTACACATCAACGACCGTCTTTGTGTTAATAATTAAGGGGAGGCTTATATACAAGAAAGACTTACTTTTATGATGTTTACTTATATTAAGAAATTATTGAAAAAATAATAATTGATTAAAAGAATTGAAATCTTAATACATCACGAATCTGTTGTCTTCTATTTCGTGTATTTCATTTCCCTCAATATCAGCCTTGTCTGTTCTATTGAATTATACGTACTTTGATATAGAATCTTATTAAAATAGCTGGATACATTATCTTTTCCGAAAATGGCCCAGGCTCTGTAGACACGAGTGAGTTTTTTTTTACTAGTACATGTACTAGTATATCACTTCACAAAGGCTTAACGCTGCTCCGACAAAACAACACACATCAAACGTGTCTGTCACTTCAAAATGTTGGGTAGATACATGTATTATTATACAAACTTCGAGTGTTTCGTTAATTAAGGCGCAAAGTTTGTGTTTGTTGTAAGAAATAAAAAATGAAATGAATCTCCCGTCTCCGCTAGATGAAAGTTATAACTGGAAGGAAACCATTATTTTAATTTGTTTCAAACTCGACAAGACAATCAAGCCACGAATCACCACATGCTACTCACGTTCGTCTAAGAGTTAGGATTTACTTATTATCATTCCATACTATGTTTGTTTGTTGGAATTTCTGTTTGTATGTCACAAATAGGAAGATATTAATGACTTTGTGTGTGTGTGAGTGTGCGTGCGTGCGTTTTGCATTATTGTAAGGTAAATCGTCAGGTGTAACACTGTAAGGTGTTACATGTCACGATGGATTTACATTTTCACGCACGTAGCTAGACCCAGTCAGAAATCAAGCCTCTTTTTGGGTGAAAGGTGTGTTGCTTGTCAAACCTTTGATTATACATTGTGTACATGACATGTCGTACAGATGGTCTGTATTGAAACACTGAATCGAAATTATTTTGACGCGGTGGAGAAAACCATTTTTTTTCGATTCATGTATCTTTTATCCACATTTTCATGTTTACCCTACAATCAAGATAATGCCGTGTGTGAGGTAAGGATGTTTATAATGGAGTTCATGTCGTATGTTTCACAATTTCAGTAATGAAAATA
The DNA here is from genome assembly GCA_039654405.1 of Bullina lineata. NCBI lineage: Eukaryota > Metazoa > Mollusca > Gastropoda > Bullinidae > Bullina > Bullina lineata. Next base: position 12,834 of record JBDFRD010054973.1, on the reverse strand, counting down.
AGAGATTTGGTGTGGCGAAGAAAGTCTCGTTGGCTGCAAACAGAAAAGTGTCCCGGATTCCTTTCAATTAAATGTAGAATTAAGATTATGTTCTCAAGTTCTACAACCATCAGCTCATGAGTCTGGAACTGACGGATGCACTGTTCCATTATGTGCAGCTGTGTCAGTGAGTTCCAGCAGTCAATGGAATGAAGGCTAAGCGTTGCAGGAGACTGAAGCGGCACCCATGCTACAATAAACATAATCTATAGCACTTGTTAAGCAAGTCTAGGAAGGTAGTGATGGTCAAACTGTGGGCAGGCCATAACCGGCTTACACATACACCACTCAGCTCACTCCAACGAGCGAACCCCTCCCCACACACACACACACACACACACACCTCCCGCACATACACAGACAGACAGACACCTTAAAACATGTGGGTCAGGGTGAAAAAAAAAACGTCGTTTCAAGTTAATTAATACATAAAATACATTTAAAGTAGTGGGCTAGGGTTGATACTTTATCAATTAAGGACCGTAAGACTTCTTTTCTTTCATTTAGCAATTCGTAGTGATGCACACGCCTAACTTGCAGATGCAGTGAACAATTTATTTCCTGTGCCCACTGCTTCCTGTTCTCGTCAATCTGAGCTGTTTTACATTCTTTCACCCCAGTAAATATTCTGAAGTGTTTTCATGTAGGCTTGTTCTGTACGATGGTTTCCTGATTTCAAAGTTGTTTTTTTGTTTGTTTTAGAATTGTTATCATAGTAAATAAACATTTATACAGATGCTCCCTACACATTCTAAAAATGTCATGTTCACCAAAATATTTTATGTAAGCGGTTTTGGTTGCCTCAAGAGTGCACCGCCCCCTTCCAAATACATGCACATACTGGCCTATTCATTCACCCCATACACACACACAGTGGTACAAGAAAAGGAATAAGACACGAACAAATCAATTCGCGAAGACTGTTATTTTCTCAAAAATTTCACTCAATAATTATAGAACATGGACTGCTTTTAAAAACGGTCTACTATGAGTTAATGCAACATGGGTAGAGAAATATCATGAACACTTGATTCACTTATCAGTTGATGAGTATGAGACAAGCTTTCGTCCGTCAACAAATGATCAAACAAGAGAAGAAATGAAAAAAATACAATGGATTTAAAAGATTTCACAGCAAAAATACAACATCGCAAATAACCCCAAAAAGCAAAATCGCAAACAGCCCCACAATGCAGATGAATAAGGCAAGCATACAAAACTGCTATTAAAATAGAGAAAATAGAATTGTAGACAAACTGTCAGCAAACAAGACGTCTTCTGGTATTTATATACCATGGTTTCTTCAGACCTGCTAAAGTGTTCATTTGTTCGTTCACAAGAATGAGCGCCTTCTTACAAACAGAATCTTCCATAGTTTTTATAAATGCAGGATGTTGGCAGCGATGATTGGGATCCCGAGCTACCTACACTATCGAACTAATGCAAACCATTTTTTAGACGAACTAAGGAAGAAAGAATAACTGGATAAGCCTGGTATCAAACACACTTGAAATGCAATTGCCACCATTGACACAATTTATGGATTGAAGCTGTTGCTTTGATAGGACAATTATTATTGTGAACGAAACTTGAAGTGAGACCATTGCTCTACTTGCTACTGAAGCTATATATGCATTATAATAAATTCAAAAAATTAACGACTTCTTGTTTGATTTCGTATCAAAAAGGTGAAACTGAAGCTCTATTATTTTCTCAACTCTCATCAATGAGTCTTCTTGTTTGACATTTTGGGATTTTCAGCCCATCGACTCATTAACGACCACTATTTTGGAAAGTCAAATGTTTGGGCCACATTTAAGACACACGAAGATAAAGAAATGCCCTGTACAAAGGCCTACCCAATACATGCGTCTTCATGATACGCATACTACTTTTGAGAAACTCAAATGAACATTTAACTGATTGTTGACACTTTCCCTCTTCCATGAAAGCTGCGAGAACGTTTTCAATAGAATATCAGTCCTTAATGACTGGTGGAACACTTTACAAAGCCTGAAATTGTAATTGTAATATGTTTTTTCTTTCCAATGCCCGAGCTTTACTTATTAATCAGACCAAAACAAAAAATAACAAACAATGAAATACAATTGTTTCAAAACACTCCATTTCCACTAGTTCATCACTTACTGGGAAAATAAACAACAACATGCACCTTACAGAAACATTCAGGGTATTCAAGGACGTTTTCGTATGAAACTTTTTTGTGTTAACTTTTTATGAACTACCACAATAACCACATGTTTATACCATAAGGATTGGTGTTCTCATCAAACTTCTTAGACAAGAAGGGAAAACCATGAAACCTAAGTAAAGAAAAACCAACAAGAGTAAAATGTATTTAAATGTGAGCACTCACAACATGTGACAGTTCAATACTGTGGCTACTAAGCATTGATGACTAATCCACCTCAGGCTCACAGCAAAGGTAATACATTACTTCACATTATTTCTTTTTAATAAGAAGCAATCACACACAAATAGACCTACGAAGAAGCATTTATCAAGCGCATAATACTCATGTCTGTAGAAATGCTATTTTACACACACCCTGGATCCTTTTTGCCTTGTGGAACGTGTTCTCATTCATCCAAAATCCAAATATTGAAAATGTAACTCTGACAACTGAAGATAACAATATATAGAAGACTGATTAGAACATTTCATTCCAATGTCAATAATTCTTCATAATTTCACTCTCAGTTTCAAAATACACATTTTGCATCACTACAGATTATTGATATCTGCTGACGGAAGAATGAAATTTATTAAACACATGGCTCTAAATAGTAAATGACTGAAAAACTACACATAATAGTAACAGAACAGATTGTAAATGAATGAACTAGCAACGCTAGTTACATAAATATACATATTTTTATATTATCTTCAAAGTTGTCCTTTACAGACCTACAAAATATGCAACAGTACATATTTAAGGACATAAGGCAAAAAAAGCCAAGGGGGTTAAATGAACTTACTGTTACAGTTTAGTGACCAGACATGATAGATTATAGGATGGCAAAGGTAAAACGTTTGACTAGTAGTTAGAAATGCTATATGGTGTATTATCTAAAGTCAAGAAAAAATGCTCAGAAAAAGTAGGGAATATTAAAAAAAACATGTATCCTTCTTCTGGAGAAATAGGCCTTTTAACAAATAACTATCTATTCGAGATAAATCTACACAGATTTAACTTCCATAACCTCATCAGTGTAAGAGTATTGTATACATTTGTCCTTTACTTACAGTAATCTTTCTTTGGAAATTTTGAAAAAGCACACTTCTTAAAAAGCAAAATACTTTATCGAGATGAATAAGTGATAAACTCTGAGATTCCACTTTAAAAATTACAATTTCCTCCTTACTGGGATGAGCCTATATTGAAATTATTTACTAATGTTACAAAGACCAGAGACCTTCAGATCACAAGACACTACAACAAATGAGTGAACTCATGAAGAAAAGTGGGCAATAGAAAATGAGAAAGCCTAAAGATTTATTGAAAAGATGCAAAAGAATCATTCTACTCTGTATTATGAGATTATAATATATGCGACGTAGCATTTGTCACTGAAAGAAGTGAACTGAATGAAAATTAAAAGAAAAAAAAACAAGAGTGTGATAGGTGATATTCAAGGCAAATCTTTTAAATTCACATCAATCTTTACACTGATGAAAACCCGATTAAAAGATCAAATAATCAAATATTTAAGTCTTACTATTGGGCAACTGTGGAATTTAACCTATCTTACTATTGGGCAACTGTGGAATTTAACCTATCTCTAAAAAGGCTGTGGACTGGAAACTGGATCTTGCAAATTATGTCACTTGTCCCTCCTTCACTCAATGAAGAAAAAAAAGGTGTACAGAAATACAAGAACATTGCTGAACAACAAAAGCATGTGCATTTTCAGCTGAAGAACTGAGAACAAGAAGACAAGTACAGTTTTCACTCTAAAATGAAAAATATAAATGCTTAACCCTTTGAACCCATGTGATACCAATATATTAATGGAATCCTGAGGAACTGATCGCCTGAGACAGAAACATACTGACAGCTGGGCAAACTCTTATCTCATTTCATACACAGCGAAAATGGAGAAAATCAAACGACATCACAATAGTCACAGAAATGACAGATATAATGATCTGAAATTCAGTAACTTGAAATAACAGCAATGGCATTTTGAAGTTAGTTTGCAGAAAAGATTGTTTTCAAGATATATTTCAAAGTGAACAATCAGCTGATGAGTTTTCTTCCTCAAACAGGAGTCAGGGAACTAGACAGGAGGTACTTGATATAAGAATAAGATGATTCCAAAGTCAGCAAACTTGTTTAGATGCTAACAATTATGACAGTTCCTGAGAATTTGAGCTGGGTACTATACTGCATTGAGAGAGTAAAGATTCAAACAAATGATCAGGCTCATCATGCGAGATCTACGTCCGCAGATGACGCTAACAGCAAGGAACACTTTATACACTAATGCATACTGTTGGTAATGATTACATCCAGAGGTAAAACTCAATCAAGCCTACAAAAAGCACCCCATCGTCACTCATGCATTGGTCATGGACATACTTTTCAACAATGACTACATAATAAATTAAAAAACTGAAAGCAAAGTTGCAGCGCAGAAAAACAAACGCACAAAAGTATTCCACGAGTACAATACTAATGTGAACAGTTATTGCATCAATGCTCAATTTTTGCACTGTCTGAATAAAAGAAACTACTGCTGGCCTCATAAACGCTTCACTAATTCCTGCAGCCCTTTTTTTTTTGTGATAATCACAATCACTCAATCAAAACTGTTTTTCAGTGAAGTATGTTGTTTGTATGCTGCTGCTTGTTCATTCTTTTCATACAGGCAATTGACTGGAGACACGATATTGGTCTACATCCCCAGTTATATTCACCAGCTGATGGAAATCAAATGTGAGTTAAATGTCGATAAATGCTCCCTGTAGACATGTTATAGACCGGCAAATAAGGAATACCGGTAACAACAACATGCACTGTTCTATGTGGACACTGTCATCGTCATTATTTATGCATCAAAGTCATGATGGCAGGATGAGCATGAGCAAAAGTACTGGAGACAAAGACAAGTCTAAAGAAAGACATAGAACATGAATAAGTGAAGGAGACAATTGAGAAATTTAAGTTTATACATAAGTTGTGTACATACTCCCAAGGCATAAGTCAAAGGTGCCCCAAGAGGTCAGGGTTCAAAGGGTTAAACAACTCAGGCACTGAACTCAAAACACTTTGCATTCTGGTTCTAAACGTATAACAAATATGTTACATAAAAGCATGTGTATTTACATAACAAATTAAACTTCAATTTTAGAGGGAAAGACCATTTTGAATCATCACTAAAGTAAACACTATACTGTACATTCTTCATCAGACCCAAGTCATGAGACATAATAAAATAACAAGGTGTGGTCATAGCTTTTTCAAAAGCAAATCTGCTTTCTATATAAAAATAAGAGTACAATATGTTCTGTAAAAGCCAATGCTTCAAGCATTGACAATTTTGCAGCAGATCCGATTGTACTTACCTCCTTTATGAAAAAAACAATGTTTTAATTAAAATATAAAAGCTTTAGCAGTGCAAGAAAAACACTAGGCAGTGTCACATTTTAGCTCAGGCATTGCCGGTCAACTTCAGTTTGTCCAGTGTACTGGAATCATTTTGGGGAAGTAGCATACGCAGGGAAAATATGATCAAACTAGTAAGTTTACATCTCCCATAATATTAAATCAATTCTTTGCAGATTATCAGTTTAAATTTTTGGGTGGTCAAAGTTGAAGGGTGAAATTCTTTGTGACGTGTCCAGAGAAATCTCAGAAATCCTTTTCTACATCATCCTTTGAAGCCCACACTTTTGCCGTTATCAAATTCTGTTGTTTAACATAAATCTCTGTACTTATACAAAAGTACACAACTTACAATGAGGCACTGAAAAATATCCTTCCAATAATCAAGTATTGTGTGGAGTGCAGCAGTATAATTACTGAAAAAACAACTTTTCATTCTTAGGTCAAAATGCTGCAGTTGTTGAATTTGATCTGTATAGACTAAGGAAATATACTTAGCAAAAATTAACAAAGCAACACACTAATCCCTATTAAATTTGTCTTCGTAATTTCCCAGCAAACTTCTGAAACAAAGTGGAGATGAGGATGAAGAGCCCTGAAGCTGGACAGTAGACATATGTTTTATTTCATCAAGACACTGTTTTGTTTTGTTTAAGTCTTTTCGTCAATTTAGTTTTCAGTGAGGAGTCTGCGAAAATGTGTAAAACCAAATGTATGGTGTTCTCATAAATAGCAAAAACTACCAGTGAAAACTCTTTTGCTACTTTTTTTTTTCACAATGAAGCTACAACAAGATAAAATGTATATTATGAAGAGACAACAAATTTCCAAAAGGAAATATATCAAACAAAGAAAAGCACCCACTCCATAAAAATGTGTAAAAACAAAACAAAAAATTGCATTTGGATGACTATGGAGCAAAAGATCTTTAGCATAGTGTGTAGTGATCACCTCCTATAGATCAGTGATGTGATATGTATTGGGAACCCTCTGCTTCTGGGGCAGAGAAGGTGGGTGTGTGGGCGTAGAGTAATGAGATACAGGCCGCTGGGGGAGAGGTGGTGGTGCATCATGAGGAGGAGACGGAGGGTGTGAGCTACTGTATGAAGACTCTCCATACGCTGGCCCGGAGGCACTGTGGTAACCTGGTCTCGTCCCCACTTGTGGAGTCTGTGGTACGGCCACTTGGCCATTGTGTTGGTGAAAGTTACTGGCACTGTGGCCAAATGCCGGGCCATGGACTGGGCTGTTCTGTTTGCTGTGCTGCATGAGATGGGCATAGCCTCCTCCAGCCGTGCGGGCCGGACTGCTGTGACTGCTACTGTTCAAGCTGCTGAGGCCGCTGCCCTGGGGATGAGGACCAACACCACCACCTTGCCCAGCCCAACCCAGATCGGGCGGCTGATGATGAATGAGATTCACAGGCGCACTCGCGTGAATGGGGCTCCCTGGGAAACTACCCTGACTACCTCCGCTGCTGTGACTGCTGCCGATGCTCCCCCGGCCCCGCACGCAACCATTTCCCAAAACTGCCATGTCGTTACGAACCCCGACGCCAGGTCCACTTCTGTTGGGGTTGTGGCCCCCACCGGTGTGTCCGACCACCAAGGGAGGCACAGTGCTCAAGCCTGCGTGCATGGGCATGGCCGAGTACTGGGGGACCAGTCCATCTCCACTGGCATCGCTGCCTCTTCGCATGTTGCCACGATTGTGAATGTTGAATGTCAGGGGGTCCATGTAGAAAGTCTCGTGTGGAAACTGAGCATTGAGTCTGGCAATGTGACAACTGTGACAGAACAGGTGGCCTTCTAGAGGGTAGCAACGCTTATCGGCTTCATCTGTTAGCTGCAGCCCACAATCCTGGAAGACAGAACACACAAAGATCAATGAAATTATTCTTAACAAATGGAACAAGTGTCGTGATAATTCAACTTCTAACTTTAGTCTGTAACAAAAACACCTAAAGTATTGATGTATATGCTCTCTCAACATCACTCTTCCTACAGAGCCATGATAGCAATCAAAGATTTAATCCGAGAAAGAAATGAAAGTTGAAAAAAGAATGATTCCAAAACCCATATGATACCCATATACTGACCTATAACATTAACACAGTCAGTAGTTTCTAGCTAAATGAGAAACTTAGATTGCCAAAATCCATATAATGCCATATAGAGATTTTTAAGAAGAAAATTTGACCTTTTTTCCTTGCCTCACAGAAATGTCACAGAGAACCAAACAATAACTTAGATGCAAAGTTTATAATCACTCGTATAACCGTAAAGATTATGTTTTATGAAGGATAAGACTGAATAATATGAACAACAATATCATACTTTGGTCTGTTAGTTGTTACAGACAATATAGATCAATACATGTAGAGGCCTAGTTAGAAAACAAAAGTAAATTTGCTTGAAGCATGCAATGCTCTGAACATTCTACTAAAAGGTCATGTTCATACGTCAATCAATCATTTACTTTCTAGATTATAGTAGTTTTAGTTAATTGCAGCAGCTCTATTTATCATCAACTTTCTCTAAATATCCTAAAACGAAAAAAAAAAAAGGGTTTGACACTTCATCAAGTAGTTCTTACTTCCAGTAAAGCAGAAATATTAAATACAAAAAAGAAATTCTGAACCTTTTTTTTCTCCCCACCCTCTGTTCACGAATATCTGATATATTTTGCAAGCCTATGAATAAGAAAGAAGAAAAGGAGAAAATGCCCCAGTACCAGGTAAAAATAAGTAGCCAAATGCCACTCATTCAAATATAAGAGACAAATAACATTTCAAAATAAAAAGAAATAATATACAATAAAGAAATCGTAACTGACAGCAACAAAACAAAGCACAAGAGAAGAAAAAAATCAAAGTGAGCAAAATCATAAGAAATACTGGGTGAAATAAAAAAGGTAATGAGCTATGAGGTAGGAAAGTTCATCAACAAAATCACACACATATTGGATGCTGTACGTGACTAAATTATGAATATCATAATCATCACAATACCATTGGCAAGCCATAAACCAAAAGCGCAATGCACTCTTAACAAAATATTCTTCATTGATTTAGTTTTTGATGGGTGGGTAAAGTCCATGCTACAGGATAAAGGGTGTAACTCATTATTTCTTACTCTCTTGTTACCGACTTGCAACAGTCTGAAGTTGTAAAATCATGAAAATGAACATTATAAAATATATTATTATCAAGAAAAATATCCTTCTCAATAACACAGCCATTTCAATGAGCTGCCTTTTGTTGCAAATGGATGATTTGCATATATAGCATTCATACAATAATATAAACCCAAAAAGCATGTACTTCTTTTTTAGAAATAAAGTAAAGACAATATATTAAAAAAAAACCCAGTGCTTTTCATATGACAAACGAATATAAGCACATCAATAGCAGCCAAAAAGTCTGCAATATGGTGCAAAGTATTTAATTCATCTTTTACTATTTAAAATATTAACTAAACTAAACACTTTTGCTTCCTTTCACAATAAGCAAGAGCATCCATGCATATAAAAAATGAAGCAAGAACTGCTGCTCATGTTTTTATATATGTAAATAGATATACAATTATATTATCAAAACCTGATCACTCAGGAGTGACTCACTGTTATCTGCTTTAATTTCTACTAATATTTCCTGCACTTTGTAGGAGAACCTTGCGAAATACTACTGTGTTCTTTCCTAAAACAGAATTCTTCTTAGTAGTAAGTTTTACTCGCTGTTTTCTTACCTCACAATGATAACAGTCCACATGGAAGTCTTTGTCCATTGACACAACACGAACAGTCTCTTCAGTGCCCTAGTGAGAATGAAAGTAAAGAATTGCTTTCCACAACACACAGATGGTACATTAAGTTTTCAAACACACAGCCTTGGAATGTGTAACCCTTTTACCGTATAAAACATTTAAAACCTCTGAATTTATTTCCAGCAAAGCACGAGCAAATGGAGGGAATTTAAATAAAGTAGCTCTGGGCTTTTCATTTTTTCTTCAAGGATATATTTCTACCGTAAGCATTTCAGTTTGTGGTTTCTGAACAATTTAAATTCATAACCAAATCTAAAGCTCACTTAACAATGGTATTGATAAGATGATAAATTTCATGTCCACACAGATTCAAACTTGGTACTCACATCCACGGGTGTGATGGCCTGACCACAAGCTGCACATTTGGGAGCATACACTCTGTGAACCAAGAACATTGATATATAAACTGTTAGTTTTCTTGGCATGCTAGGATTCAACTGTGACAGCACATTAACACATTTTGAAAACACATGGACCTAAAAGTAAACATCAACAAACATATATATTCTCTTCATCTTATAACAAAAATGTCGCTTGTACTAAATTTGCAAATTTGTACTTGTAGTTAGATCTAGTTTTCTTAAGTTGTTTGTGACTTGTGTCTCTTGCTTGCATGGCAGCATGTGTTTATTCCCTTCTTCTTCCTTGGAATGTTGAGTGGGCGTCTGAAATATCTAGGCCCGTGTTTTGGGTGATACTGGCACTAGAGACCATTCAAGTTTCTTTGTGCACCTGGTCAGGTGTTCCTTTTGTTGTCATTGAGGAAGAATGTTAACAGAATATTTGTTGGGGTATTTTCTTCTGAACCAATTTTTAATTTCACTGCATGATTACTGTACACCTTCATGCAATAGTGACATTAAATGGATATTTTGAAAAAGAAACACATTGTTTCAATTGCTTAAAATTATTACCATATGATAAGTGATTTAGTTCACTAAAATATTCACAGAAAGTGCATTATTTGTGATAAAGCAACAGCAACAGTTTAAGTAACATAAAACCATATGTCTTTTTTAACCTTTCCTAATACATACTTCATTGATTAAGAGAAAAGTAAAAAGGTATTCTTCATGGATATTTCAGGAAAATGAAACACAAACCTGTGGTAGTCTGAAACACAATAAATTTTGTTGTCCACGTCAATGGTGAAAGGAACCCCATCCAAACATTCATTGCACACACAGCAGCGAAAACAACCAGGGTGGTAGGATTTGCCCATAGCTTGCAAGATCTGAAAATAAATTACAGTCATAAAGAATAATAAAAGAATATTTCACAGCTTGAGGAACTGTGCTTACCATCTGAATGCTTAGTTATGTGTAGCTTTGAGAGAATTTATAAATGGAGAATCGCAAACAAGTTAGGTGTCAACAGCTATGCATAGACCAGTGATGGATCAAGGCATATAAAAGAATTAAAAGCATTTACAGTTTGTTTTCTACAGTTTCTTTTGTTAAGTTAGGTTAGACACATCGAGAATATTCTTAATTTAAAGAGAGCATCTCTTCAAAACACTACACTGTTCTTCACAATATAATCCTCTCCATTCTGACATGATAATTTTCCCCCTTGCTCCACTGTGTCAAGTACGAAGCCTCTCTATAACTTTGTGTAGCTAAAAAGAGCTAAGCATGAAAAAGATGACTTTTCACATTTTAACATAAAGTATTTATTTTTAAAAATCTAAAAAAGGAAATTGCACCACAATATTTTAGCACCAATAAGATGATTTTATCTCCTTTATTACAATATCATAAATATTCATAAGAAATATTAGCATAAGATGCAGAATAATGTTGAATGACCGAGCTCAAAAGTTATTTGGTTTTGGTGCATTGATATTTACTTTTGTACTACTCAAATGTTTATCATTTTGGCTCATTACTTCAAAATGCTTCAAGAGATGAAAATAAAACAGTAAATACCAAATATTTAAATTTTTCTTCATTGCTCTGTCCTTAAGTCAACACAAAATCATAAAATGATAGCTAATACTTCAACAAGAATACATCTTGATCTAACATCATCAAAACAGCAGCTAAAAGTCTTACCATTTCCATGATGAGGTGTCCACAGACCACACATTTTTCTGCTGTCTGTTGGAATCCTGAATACTGAAAAAGAAGAAAAAAATATTCTCCTTTTAGTCTCCTTTTTCTTCCTTTATGATCACATACGCAGTCCCTATTGTTACAGAGTTGACATAATATGTGCATTTTAATTTATCACATTGCTAAAGCTTTGTAACCCATTTTTCTTTTTTATAAGACTTTATATAACTTTAAAAGTTCACATTGAAGAATATTACAATACAACCAGAAAGCTTCCACAAGCTACAAACTGTCATAATTTAACTTAAACCTACAGTAATCTCCAGCACAGTACAAAGGGAGAGATGAACGCCAGTTTGCTTGTTTAACCACATGTAAGTTTGTTTATTTAATGTCAGTTTTTTTTCTTTATTATTTGGTTTTCGCTTCTTTTATCATATCCCTCATCACTGCTGATACAAACTGGCTGCTGCTATTGAAGCATAGGTCACTCTCCAAGAACTGGTCCTTTTTACTGCCCCCCCCAAAACCTCTGGCCTGCCTGACCACTCAAATACCATTGTGGAGCTAATAAGGCAGAGATTTTTCACAGTTCAGGTCATACCTAAAACATTTTCCTTACATTTTTGAGTGTTTGATATAGCATTGACAATTGTACGCCAAACATTCCACACGAAGGCAAACACTTTGAGCGGGCTGAACTGGAGCAAACATTCCCAACCAAGTGTTCATGGCGAACACACACCTTTTCAGTTCCTAAGAACTAGTCACAATGGAAACGTGTATAATTGGTCCCTGAAAAACGGCTGCAGAGAAGAGATGTCATTTCTGTACTTTCAAACTAGAGGAACACTGAGAAAGCCTGAGGGGCTATGGTGCTTAAGACAACTTCAGAATTGAACATAATGGAAGGACCAAGACAAAGACCAAGATTTTACCAACTCCCAGAGATTTTGAATTGAGCTGTTCTTGCAAACATTTACACTTTACTTACCAAATAGTCCTCCTCACAATACACTCTCCCGTGCACATTGTAAAAAGCCTTGCCCCGGAGTGTTCGACCTGTTAATGAAAAAAAAGGGCTTATTAATGGCCAGAATGTCTTTAGAACATTCATTTCAGGTAACAGGTGCTTGTGGATATGGAAAAGGAAACAATTTACACTGACTTATTTGAAAACACGTGTAAGTGCGTGCTTTGTGTGTAAGAATTAGAGAGCGAGACAGAGAGAGAGAGAGAGAGAGAGAGAGAGAGAGAGAGAGAGAGAGAGAGAGAGAGAGAGAGAGAG
>JBDFRD010054862.1:0-14537 GCA_039654405.1 Bullina lineata | reverse complement strand
TCTCTCTCTCTCTCTCTCTCTCTCTCTCTCTCTCTCTCTCTCTCTCTCTCTCTCTCTCTCTCGCTCTCTCTCTCGCGCGCGCTTCCTTATCTTTTTCATTCTGGTTCTATCTATCTATCTATCCATCCAACTTTCTGCCTGACCGTCTGTTTGCCTGCCCGTCTATCGACGTCTCAATACCAGATGCTTGCTTCAAGTGTCAGGCCAGGTCCAGGCATCGACGCTCATGGTCTTCCAGTCCACTCTGTTATCAGCTAGCCGGATGAACTTGTTGTTGGACAATGTCAGATATTGTCTGCAATTAATCCCATATCTGTCTGTCTCTGTTTCTTGGAATCGTATCTGTGGATAACACGCGTGTATAAAATTATACACTCACACATACAATCAGCACTCACGGGTCACGGGTGCATCCATATCTCAGACTATTGACTTTTATTTATTTATTCATTTATAGTTCCATCTATCTCGGTCACGAACATACACAATTATTGTGTTTTTACACACACACACACACACACACATATATATACATGTGTATAAAAATGTACAATTAATCCGGATTTATGGACATCGGGTATATCGACATTGCTGATACATGGACACAATTTTAAAGTCCCATTTTTTTACTTATACTTTATCAATAAATATTGTCTCTTATATCGACACGATTTTCTAGCCTCAGTGCTTATATCGACATCCTGACTGACGACTGAACTCAAAATTGGTCATCAAGTTGTTCCTATTCATTCTCTTTATCTATCGTATTGCGATAGTCTGCGCCTGCCCGCATCTCTCTACACTCTTTCGTTGGCTAGGAATACATGTACTAGGATCTGCGCTAGCCTATCGCGTTTGTACAATGTAGGCTACTGTAGGCTACTCTTGCGGCGCACTGATTAACTGCATTAATAAAATAAAGCTGACTGTACATAGGTAGTTTCCCTTATTTGTTTCTATTATTTAAGTCTTTTCTTATATATATCGACACATTGGATATGTATCGACATTTTCATTTGGTCCAATGGATGTCGATATATCCGGACTACACTGTACATTTCTTTAGCATCCATTACCTTATTACAGGATATTTTAGTATTATTGTACATTCAATGTAAACTTACATGGATAAAACATGCAACATGTCACATTATGTATGCATTATTGTATGCTGTAGTTTTATTTTGGAAACTAGGGCTGACATTGCGTAATAAAGTCAGGAAGCTGAAAGTAAACTGCTAATGGCAATAATTAAGATGCTTAATGTAAATACTATCATTTTGTTCCTTTCTGACAATTATTCATCTTTAAGGCGTACACACTTTTATAGTTTATTTACTATTGTCATGTCTCCTTCATTGAGCTGCACTTTTTCCCCACAGGCCAAGTCTCGTCGAAGATGCTGTATCCTTATCATCATTATTGTTGTTATCCTCCTCATCCTTGCCCTTATTATCTACCTGGCCACTCAGTGAAGGAGCAGCGGACAAGATTCAGGACAAAACTGAAATATTTGACGAACACAGTAAGCATGGTTTCACGTCAAGGGTCACCAGCGTTGTGTTGATAAATCAAAGAACAATGCTTTTGTAAATCCTCAGTACAAATAGGCTTGTGGAGTGAAAAGGAGAAAGTGTATTTGCTAAAGTATAAGTATGAGTGAAATTGGTGATTTTTCTTTTGTTATAGCTGCTTTTATAATATTTTTGCAGAATTTTTGTTTCATTCTTATTTTTAATGAGGAAAGTGTTTGAGAAAAGTTGGAGGTACCTATACTGTTCTTTTTTCTCAATATCCGTTGATGATTTTATGTTGTAATTATTTCTCTCTGCTTCTACCTCTTCCCCGCCTATTTCTTTTTCCTTTCTTAATTTTCTAGCTTTTCCCAGAATGTACTTCAAATAGCAACACACTGCCCAATATTCCTTCAAACACTTAAATTCTCTTTTTAATCTTCAGCTTCCCATATTGACTGTAGCATATTTTCCTAAGCCTCTGGAAGTTCCTTGTCACGGCCAATGTTAGCTTTTTCATTGTTTCTGTACACAAGGAAAAGTCTGATAATGGCACAAATAATATGAAGAAAGTGGAAATTTTTGTCTGAACAGTAAAATGTTTTATTTGGCAAGGGAGCCCTCAAGAATAGTTTTTTATGACTAATCTCATCAGTAAGCTTTTGTGTAGATTAATCATAATCTTGATTGTTCAACAGACAGCTAAATTAGGAATCTGATCATCTTTTCTGCAGGGCAACACATTGGCATAAATTTAATTGATTGAATAATAGATATTGAAGTGACAGAGGAAATGATTACAATTTTATGTTTTTGTTCTTGTATGCTGTAGTTTTATTTTGAAACTAGGGCTGACATTGCGTAACAAAGTCAGGAAGCTGAATGTAAACTGCTAATGGCAATAATAAAGGTGTTTAATGTAAAGATTACCAGTTTAATTTAAATTAGATGGAAGTGTGATGGAAGTAGTTAAAAGTGAACAGTTAACTGCTGTATAAAAAGTGATCTAAAGGTTAACAGTTTGTATCAGTCTGCATGTAGACTAAAACTATTGAAATAATTAAAGTCAAGGGACAATAATTGAACTGTGTATGAGCTGGCCCTTTTCAGCATTGTCTTCTTAGGGTCAAATATTCTTATCAGAGAACGCACAAACGTTCTTGGAAATACATGAAACATCAAATAAGGAGAGCCAATTTATGCCTTTTTTTTGTTGCTTTGTCAATGAGCAATATTTTAACAAAGTAAATTGCCAGCAATGTGAAAGGCAAGAATCAGTCAATATGGAGTTCTGTATGCTTTTGTGAAAGAATTTTTTTTTTTTCTGAATAAGATTAATGCCTTTTGTAGATATTATCTGTTACTTTCACTTCAAAATTCCTTGTCCAAGCAAAGATTGATAAAGCCTGTTGTTTACAATCTGAGGACATACAAAAGTTTGAACTTTGATCCGTGTTGCTGATACATTGTACTCAATCTTATTTTAAAAGTGGTTCTGGGCACTTTGGAAATACATCAAGAATCATTAAGTTGTGGCTGTTCGTAAATGAAGCAGGCTGTGAACACATTTCGCAAACAAGCGATCTAGTTTGTATAATATAATATAAACATGACATGCACTCACTGGTTCTCAAGATCTGTGGATTCTCGAGTTAAGGATTTGAGTATAAGGATACAAATTCAAGCCCCTCATGCTACAACCTTTTTCTTTTTTAATTCTTAAACTGCTGATTTATTTGTGAAGATCAAAAATCCACATATACGGAAAATAATAGTAGATTTTTGCGGGATAATTTGCTATTGTACATGCATTTCTCACATAAGTACTAGTATTTGTAAGCTTTGGTAATCAAGGTTGAATGGGACAGCAAAATATTTGAAAATTTCAAAAATGTTGCCTAAGTAGTCCAGAGATATTGATTTTTGCCGATTGTATGTTTAAACTGTGAATTCAATACAGTAAATATGTATTTTTTATTTTCAAAAGCAAATTTTGTATTTTTTTTTCCTTGATTTTTTTTTTTTTTAGGATTGAGTGACATCACATGATCTATTAAAAGTGATGATGTTGTTAAAAAAAATGTCCATACTTTTCATCTTTTAAATCGAAGCAAAAATATGTATTTCTTTTGAATACTCACCCATGTACTATTCGTGGTAACAAGTTCAAAGAAAGGTAAAGTTAACACTTTTATTGTTTTTGTCATAGATGGAAAAAAAACCCCCAAATGTCTGAAGGGAAAATAAAATCTAGGAGTTAGCATAGGGTGTATTGCATGTGTGAGCTGATAATTTGGCGAGAAATTATTGGAACATTCCACCAAGTGTTTACTTTGTTGTACTGTAATGTTTTGCTTGGAACAGTGCAATTTGCTTTTTTTTTTAAAAGAAAGCATAAATTTGGCGCTTACTTTAAATGTTTCATTATGTACGCATTTTTTGTTTAAACTTTGCTTTTTTCATATGCTTGACTCAAAGAAGGTCTGAACACATTTTATAGCATTTGTTTCATAATTCATTAAGAATAACAATAAATTCTCTGAAAATTGCTTGTGTAAGCTTATCATTTTGGAAGCTGTGACTCTTTAAGTTGTCATGTAATAGGTTTTTTTTGTCTCATGTAAAGGCTTTCATTTATAGGGGAGAAAGTTGAAATTAGTCTTGTCCGTGGAAGCTTATCCTGATGCAAAATGTTGTGTTGGTAAAATAGAATCAACTATGTTCTCAAGGATATTAAAGTATCACACTGCCGGGACACCTCTGTTGGATAATGATTTAATAATTCTAGGAAGGGTTTATTTTCAAAGCAGTGTGATCATTGACACATTCCTTTATACCAGATTTTGTCATCATGACCAACATGTTTGGTAGTAGTAGTAGTATCGTTTGGCTACGACAACACTTCTAAATCATTTGTGTCAATCCAAGTCTGAAAGTCGTCGTCACAACATGATAGGTGCAGGTGTTAAACAAAGTCTAATTACATGCGTGAAATTATTCTGTCTCGAACCATGTGACTTCCTTTTGACTGGCAAGCAATGTCGTCACCATCTCTGATTAATCTGTGTCAAAAATTGTTACTTCAAATGTAAAACTCAAGCCCTTAGCTAAGCTGAGTTAAGTTATGTGAAATATGGAGTTTCAAGGTCTAGCTGTTTGGAGCACTAATAATGTTAGTGTATTATTAGCAGCTTGCAGTATGTTTCGAAACTGTTTGGGACACTACTGTAGTCAGCAATGAAGGGCAGAGGACAACATCAAGAGCCACATCAACGAGGCGAGACATGCATTCAACACTCTATGCCCGATCTGGAGATCCTGAACACTTTCCCTCAAGAACAAGCTAAGGATTTTGACCACCGATGTAAAGATCAGTGCTCCTATATATATGGAGCAGAGACCTGAAGTGTGACAAATTCAAATGCTAACAATAACAAACTAAAAGTATTTGTCAACAAATACCTATGCTACATCATCAACATTCGGTGGCCTGAGACAACCTCCAACTCCAGGTTATGGGAAGAATAAACCAAGCCCACATCAGCTAAGACATTGGACAACACAGATAACACCATCTCCAGGCAGGAACTAGAGTGGAACCGCAAAGGAATAGAAAAAGAGGGAGGCCAAAACACACACGGCACAGATCCATGGAGAGCGGGGCCAGGGCTACCAGAATGGCATGGGGCCCAACTGAAAGGGTCAACCCAAAACGGGTGTGGTGGGAGGTGTTGTGGCCCTTATGGACAAGGAGCAAAGAAGATTTAAGTCAAGTCACCCCTATGTATGTATGTAGCAGCTTGCAGTACAGTTCCAAAATACGAGACATGACCAGCAAGGTTAGCAAAGCTGAAGTCTGGAAAACAATTGCTCTTGCATGTGTTGTCGGCTTTGAGTTGTTTTGGTCTTCAAGGCTCTAGTTAAAAAGCAGATGCATCATAACTGAATATGTTTCTGAAGTTGCAGTTTTTTTTGGTGTAAAGGTAAGAAATGTGATATGCAAATATAATGTGTTTGCGAAGTTTGAAGTGGAAACCCTTCACGCGTAGTAAATTATTAAAGTTGAGGTGTTTCAAAACCTTTGTTACCTTTATATAACTTCTTAAGGACTGTGAAACATGAGAATATAACACATAAGCCATGAGTTAAGCTTCACCTTAGTATCATTATTGACAAGGTATGTTTAAAAAACGTAACTACACCTTTATGACAGGTTTCATGTATTGACGAAAAGCAAAACTGCTATACTAAATCATCAATAGCTTTGTTTGTATGGTAAACTCTGCCAATGCCTACCACCACTTGAAGAATTATTCTTTTGTTATCTCTCTCAAATGTCGGTGAGCTTGCAAAAGTCATGGCAATTGCTGTCATCAAAGGGTTAAAACTCCTTTTTTTTTTGGCTAATATTTGAAGAGTAAAATTCATCAAGCTCTATGCTAGACTAATCTTAGTAATTCTTTACCATGAAACAATATGTACAAAATGTGGACACTGTGAATGTAATATATTTAACAAATTATATTGTATTATTATTTAACAAATTTCATCCTTTGACCTTGTACATGATAATACTATATTTAGTGTTTGTGAGGTTGGAACATCATGCTAATGTATTTGTTATTTATCCCTATTGATGCATATTCAGACATCACCGATTTCAACCCTTGAATTGTGTTGTAAATACAAGGATGAAGATAGCTTATGCATCCAATGACACTCATGTTTCACTTGATAGCTTTGTCAAATTTTTTCTTGGAAGAGTATCAAGAGTGCTTTAAATCCCCTGGTTGCAGCAAAAGTGCCAAGTATGATTTTATTAAGACCATTAAGAGAGTAGATAATGTACAAGTTTTAGTGAAATGGAGCATAACGTGCTGATTTTTATTATGCATAATTTTTTTTTACTTTAAAGTGATGAACTAGGAGGACCTTTAGCTTTTAAAAAATCCCAGAATGTTTCCTATTTTATATATATATCTGTATTTAATTAATATTATGCTTTTATTGTATGTATGTGGCACTCACTTTAACTTGCAAAACAAAGCAATAAAGTAGAAACTCAGAAAAATATTTTTTTCACAAAATTCAGATTTGGATTCCCCCGCCTTCTGAATATATATTTAATAGCCTAGTTTTAAGGCACGTTTATGGGTTGATGTAAAAAGATGAATTGTACCCAAAAGCTGTCAGTAGCATAACCCTAACCCTAAAAGTAAGTGCACAACTAAATGCATGAAGTGAATTGGACTCTTAATTTTGTGCAGCAAATATCAGAATCCCAACAGCTTGTATTCTTATTTGATGGGTTTTGAAAGCCAAAGTAATTTGTGGAGATATAACGTCTTCTCACCTTTTTTTTGTTTTTTGTATTACTTTTTTTTAATCATTTGAATCATTGAGAAACCTCTATATTACTATATTAGTTTGTTATCTGATTTTTTTTCTTGTTTTTTTAAAAACATTTATGGATACACTTCCATTGTATGATTTTTTTTTTAAATGCAACATGCATAATTCTTTTGTTGTTGCAGATGCAGCTTTACTACATTTACACTCAGACATTACCACAGTTTTGTTTTGATTTGGCTGTTCACAAAGCAATTTATGATATCTTTCTTTGACTTTCAGAAAGACAGAAATTTCTAAGGACAAGCTGTTAATCAGCTTTTGTATAAAGTGTAGTATGACCATCCTGTGATCATATTTGGCACATATTCGACAATATTCGACTGACAATGTCCTACTGTTTAGTTTAAAAACCATTATGCTATCTCAAAGATAATCATGAACTTGAAATGTTTTCTTTATTTACAGCGGGGTTTTCTTTTCTTATTTTGAAGATTAAAAGTCAATGAGATACCATTTTGGGCAACAACAAAAAATTTGCAAAATCGAAAGGAACATAAAAAAAAAAAATACACACATTGATATTTTGATTTTCCCTTTTATTTGCAAAAAGAGAAACTCACCCTGATGGAGAATGGGAAACAAATGTTGTGTTCTTGACATGTGATGCCAGAGTGTATATTTTTTCCATGTAACACTTTGATTGATTTTGACACCAATCCCTCATAATGTGAAAGTAGAATTGATGTTCAGCTGAGCCCTTCATTGCTACCTAGGTGTAGAATGATAAGTTTGCCTCCAAGGTGAAATGACATTAATTGATTTTTGTTACCATTGAAAACGTCTTCTTGAAATCTAATATTTTCATGGGCCAAGAGGTATTAAATAGCACTAAGATCCATAAAGAAGTCACTTGTGGACGAATGATTAGAGTGTTTGTTACACACCAAGGATCTTGCATTTGAGTTTGGATGGCGACCTTTTACTTATAGTGTCCTTGGGAAAGACACTTTACACCATTTTGGGTATCAGCATATTCTGATGGGGTAGTAAACCTGTGACAGATGTGCATCCCATTTAGAAGATCTAAAAATCATTTTGTCCTCTTCAGGCTCCCAAACATGGGTTGCGCTCTGGCTCTTTTTATCCTCTTATGGCTTGAAGCAACTTTACCAAGATCCATAAATAATAAATATGCAAAGTTGTACACTTGAACAGAAGATGTCAACAACTGAATCTTTAGGTGTATTGAATATTAATTTTCCTTTATTTCTCAACCGTTTCTTTCTTTTTCTTTTTTTTTTTTGAGATGGCAGGTATGGGGGTCATTTTTCACTGTATAATACATTGTAGATGTGATTGTGGTATGCAACTGCCCATGCAAATCCTTTGAAGGTTTTGCCATAGAATATATAGTCAGCTGTATTAATCAATTCTGTGTAATTATTTATCCCATATGAATAGGTTCTGTAACCCTAACATGAACCGGGTATTTGTTATTCCTCTTGACCTCTTTGTTGTTGCATGGGTCCATACAGGACATGCAGTGGTTTCTTTGTGTTCAGCAAATCAAATCAGCTGTGGAGTCCTTCTCTTCACAAACTTGCAAGGAAAGCTTTTCACGACATACGAGAATCTGGAAATTGAGTTTGAACTTTCAGCAGTCTTTAGATATGGTGATCTTCTTTAAAGATAAACAACAACAACGAAAAAGGATAACTTCTTTATGGTCATCCACGTCATGACAGAGAAAATGTAACTTCCATTTAAATCCTAGCAAGTAGCAAGTGCTTTCTGTATCAAATGTTTATTTATTATTACACATGTATTGGAAAGCAATTTTAATTTGAAGACACCTTCTTTACTTTGCTCAACAGATATTCATTCAAGGATTAATTTTTGTGTGTAAATTACTCCTCTGTACATTTAGGTTATTATGTCTTTCATGGTCAGTGTACAATATGTTCGTTTTTTATATATTTTTTTTTTTTTTGCACCCGATTTTCTTTTCTATTGAATTTGTAAATTCCTTAGCACAACTGTCCACTTAGACATGTTTGTTCAAGTTGTAATGTCATTTTCCCACTGTGCTTCAGTGTGTTGTACAATACATGTAATCAATTCTAGTAGATTTTTATACATTTGTGAGTTTTTTGTTGTTGGTGTATTTTTTTTTTTAGTTGATTTTTTATTTTTATTTTTTACACATTTGTTTTGTTTCTAGTGGTTGTGAAGAATTGACTTTAAGAATTCAGCAAATTGATGTGTCTTGTAAGAGGTAGATCTAATAAAGAACACACACACATATTGTCCAACAAAAGAATACGAATCCTTCTTGTTTAGAATTGAGGCCAAGGCAGTCAGAAATTCTCCTTTCTTTGATCCTTTTCTCAGCGTCTTCTTGCTTTTCCTGAAACACAGGGAAAAATCATAATTTTTGTCCATATGGAGCCTGAGCGTGCCCTTTCCTGCACTATTGAAGACTATTGTGTTGTTGAAACAGGGCTTTGGTTTACTTCCACTCAGTACTGGCCTTCATGTTTCACCTCAGTGTTACTTCGGTTCTGTTGACAAGGCCATTGAGTGAAACTTGTCCTTTTCATTCATTCACCTGTCTTCTCAATATGTTATTAATGGCACCAATTGGCCATAACTGCACTAGGTCTTACCTTCCTTCTTACTTAATTATCTTCAGCTTGGCCATTATTCTGCGCCCTTAATTTCTTATTCTTGCCTTCTAAATCTCAACATAGGGCAATGGGCTAAAGCTGTTACATCTCTGATGATCAGTGGCATATATGTGCTTTTCAAAATGCCGTGGTCTTCTTTTCTTACTTTAAAAAATAATAGCTTTATTTTCTTCTTATCCTTTGTGACAGAGAGTTATAAATATTTTCATAAACATAGGTGTGGGTATTTAATACTAAACCACTGTGCTGATATTTTAAACTGTCATTCAAATTTTTTTTTACATCAACACACAACGATTATGCTGTGCACCTATAATTTTTTTTTTTTATTCGTTTTGAGGATTGTTGTTCATGGTTATGGATGCAAGTAAAAAACAATTTAAATGAACTAAATATCTTTAAAAAAGATTACTTTACTTAGTAGCTTTTTGACCTTTTGGACTTTCATAAATCTGTACAAATATTTTGTTACAGAAAAAGTAAAGAGTAACATTTCCATTTTCCCAATTATTACATTCACGGTTACTAGTTTGCACGAAGACGCACATTTTTTTTCTTCCAGCTTCCACATTTTTATTCATAGACTTATGTGTCATTTTGTTTTCCGACCATGAGGTAATACATGCTTATGTTGGCATGTACTCACAATTTTTGTCATGTCTGCGTACTATATGTCAATTTGTTTTTGTGCCTGTACGCCAAAATTGTGTAGCTCGTGACAAAAATAAAAAAAGAAAACATGTCCATTGAAAATATTTAGCTTTTGGTGCTCTTTTTATGTAAGAAAACCTGTTGTTTAAAACATATTGGGCAACAGCTTTCAGGCCTTACACCTCTGATCGATTCTGCCTCCCTCTTGCATCAAAACGTGGATTAAAGCGAAAACCATTAGACAGCGGAAACCTTAGCTTATGTGTATTTCTTCCCTTGCTGGCAAGAAATTTAACAGTAAGTAAAGTACATAAACGGTAGTAATTGCAAAATAGAAACGGAAAAATTATGAAATTGTTCTGCACCCCTTACTAGAAGAGAGGAGATGCTAGCTACGGTGCTTTCTGCATGTAATTTCTGAAAGTATTCATCCAATGTTTTCTGGAAAACAATGAACATTCAACGTACATATTATATAACATATAAATAACTTGCAATAGATGGCTAGCCAAGTGAGAAGGCCTACTGCAATAGAGTAAGTAAGCGTGAGACTAAGGACTAAATGTAGGCCTTTCTCGTGCATGTAACCAGACGAGGAACCAAACTACGTGTAGTTACACTTTGAAACGGCTGTCATCGAATTGGTAGACAGGTTTAAAGGCTACATTTCCTACTGTGTTTTTATTTTTAATTCAGTTACGCGGTGCGTTTCGTTGTGCTGTATGTTAACAGCATTTGTGTTAGGTTGCGATAATTTATAATTAAATATACATGGCTTCGCTGCAGTGTTTGTTGGCCGCACACGTGCAAACTTAAGCATGCGGAAATAATTCATAAAAACAGTGTACTGTACTTACTGAACAGCAAGCGCTTGGGCCTTTTCCTTGGATTCGGGAGCAGAGAATGTACTAAAGCAATGATCATGAGAGTTGAAATACCATTCAAGGCCCTAAAGCATAAAGAGTTGGGAGCTGGTCTGGATTTCAAGCGTGTAGACGGGATAATTGGGCGTTGTTGTGTAGATGGTCACCACGCGAGCCCACGATCTTCTGATTGTGAGCAAGTCAGTCATTTATGGCATTCATCCTGCTTTGAGCCAACAGATCTTAGGCACCACGAAAAGCCGAGGCTGAAAATATTGAAGACTATGGGAAAGTCGTTAGTATGGCATTGAAACAGAAAGAAACTGAAACAACATCAGAGAACCCACAGGCCTTCAATCTTTTGTCAGAATTAGAGAGGAGAGCTGAAACTGAAGATGCATTGGACAGGAAAACAAAATTAATAAACAACACTGCACAGTGCAATTCATATAATACAGGTATAACGAAGGTCCCTTGGATTGGGAGATTTCTTTTCACTTTATCCGAGTTTTCGTTATAAAATTCAGCAGGGTAGAATTCGGGGAGGTGCCTAAATTAGAACACTTGGTCACTGGCTTTTCAATGGGATCTTAGGGATGACAGATTCATACTCAGTAATAGTTTTTGGAAGGGTAGGGTCTTTATTTTAACACATTTCCGCTGCAACGTTGGACTAGATCCAGGGTTTTAACATATTCTGGAAAATCATTTTACAGACCTTTTCCAGGCTTCTTTGGGTAGTTTCCCGATGCACTCGACCACCAGCACCTATTAGAAGACACACCATTATCATTTGAACTGTAGAAACATGGTGCATACCAGTTGAGATTTTTTTTTGCACATTCCACAACTTTTCGTCCATCGCCTTGTGGACTTCGCGGTCTGAGGAGCACCAATGCATACTTTGTCATTGTCATTTCTTACCTTCATATCTTGCACTGTAGGTTATCTCTCACCAACTCCATTGAGCATTTCCAAGCCCCACAACACTACCACACCACCGTTGAGCACTATGGGCAGTCTGTGATGGTTTGGTCATTCCCTTTTCCCCACTAGGCCTACTCCCGCCCCACCGTTGGCCCTACTCCATCAGGTTTCTCTGTCAAAGCGTTATATAATATATCATTACCAACACATTGCTGCAACCTTTGCCTTTATGAAAAAAATAATTTCCCAAATTTTAGAAAATTGACTACATGTGCCACCATCATGTATTTCTAAACATTTGATTGAAAAAAATGTTTCCCATTTCGGGCAGGTCACCCAACTGACAAGCTGTGATGCTCTGAACTGTTTACGCATTGTTTTTATTATACTTCTCTCTGGCTTGTTTTTCACACTCTCGGCCCACGATTAGGCCTTTTTGTAGATCTAAACAAATTAAAATTTGTTATTCTCCTGAAACCATCCCAGTTCAGACTTATGCACTTTCCTGCCTTCATGAGCAATTTTCAATTCAGGCGAATGCAGATTTGCTCTCGTCCGCCTCTAAAACACGCCTCTATTGGACAATGTTTCCAACAAGTCATTGCACATGTATTAGGCCTTTCCTTTTGCTGGAGAAGTTAGAAAGAGCGTAAATTCCTTAAAAGTCTGCGATTTGCTCTCAGACCACGTCTAGTAATGCTTTCATTAAGCGTTGACCCGCCCTGTTGCGCATGACTGTCATTTTCCTCTGGACGAATGTATAACCCATCAACCCACATGCTTTCTTCGACACTTTCCGGACAAAGATCTGATACCCTCTCCCCATCCCCCTTTTTTCTTTGCTACGCACGCCGCTCACAAAACAAGACACTTTCCTAGCATTCCAGGACAGTAATATTACTAATATTGGCCTCTCATTACTTTTATTATAGATCTCGTTTGGGTGCGCTATTCCTAAACGAGAAGAATAATACTACATGTACCAAGAGTGACAATTACTATCCATCTAGACGGGAATACCAACGTTCAAAAATATATTTTCAAAAGCTTACAAAATCATTTTGCTAGTAGTATCAGTAACTTTTGTTCAAAGAGCAGACAAATTAACTTCGCCAGTAGTTGACCAGTAGTTGAGAGTAAACTTGCTCATGGGCCTCGGTGGTATGTTACTTTGTAAGGATTTTAAAAGTAACGAGGTTCAGTACTGAAACGTTTTTCCTTAGAAGTACATGCTGGATGGTCATTGGCCTCTGACAATGATGTACATGTATATAACCATGAAACTGTGGCTTGATTACGTCAAGATAGGGCTATATAAAGGGAATAAAATCAAAATGAAAATACCCTGAGATAGCAATATAAATTATACACTATACTGCAAAGAAGAACAAGGAAACACTATAAACATAATATGCGATATAAAAAATACAGTGAATAATGAATGAACGAATGGAAATAAATGATGAACAAGCAATGGAACCTATTATCAATGTAAAACACCTTTAGAAAAAAAAAAAAGCTTAGTCCTTACTGAGAGCTCTCTGCAGTGTCTTAACTCTACGACATTATTATATCTATATTGCGTCGACTGCCTGTCTAGATTTGGAATTGCATTGTGAGTCATGCATACATGATTGCATGAAATTTAATTATAAATTATGTTCCAATGCACACACAATTACAATTGTATTCAACGTAAGTTATGTAACTTTTGCCATTATGGTATTTATACGTTAAAAAACTGGAAAAAGAATTCAAATATTTCTATAGAACAGTTAATTACATAAGCAAATGTTTTTAGTTGTTAGTCATTACAAACGAAATAGAAAGTGGTCACCGACAACATCAAAATCAAAATCAACTTCATAAGCACTTCCTTTTTAAAATACACAAACTTTCGTGGCATGATCATGGCATCGTGTTTATGACACATTTGGCCAGCTAGTTCTACTAACTCAGCGTTTTGGGCTTGGAATTTTCAGGATTTGTCTTATGTATTGGGCAATTCTGAATTCGAAGAAATGCAAGAAAGAGATAGAATGGATGGGGAGGGAAGAAAACAAGAAACGTAACACAGCCTAATTTTTGACCCCCCCCCCCCTTTTTTTCCCCTCTATCTCTTTCTCTCTTCGCAGAAAAAGAAAGAAATTTAACCTGGTCTCAGCGTGCTATGAAAACGCTAAGCATTATCCCGGAGTCAAATGTCTCCATCCATCCATCCATCCACTCATCTATCCATTCAACATCTTTCCATCCATTCGCTCACCATTAATCCATTCACTTATCCATCTCTTATTCATTCATCCACCAGTTGATTCATCCACCAATCATTCATCCCACCATCCAGTTATGTGCAAAAGGAGTAGGTTCTTGGTGGCAGAAAATGTACAAATCACATGCTGAACAAAAGGGTAGTAAAAACACAACTACAAAATCTTTGAAGTCAAGTTGATGTCCAGGTTGCTGGAGTCTCTCTCTCTCTCTCTCTCTCTCTCTCTCTCTCTCTCTCTCTCTCTCTCTCTCTCTCTCTCTCTCTCTCTCTC
>JBDFRD010054529.1:0-14545 GCA_039654405.1 Bullina lineata | reverse complement strand
GTAAAGGGTTTGGAGGTGGGAGTCCACTTTAGTATCACCTCAGTGCAAGTGGGAAGGCTGGTCGAAAGATTGAAGGACCTTGGCGAAGAACCACTAACATGCTGTGTCCATTATGTCGGTGTTTTGGGGTAGCGAAAACCCAAAACGCAACACAGAGGAGCGTTGTTGAACTCGCAAGCAACGATGAAACCTAATCAGAAAGTCTGTTTGTTCAGAGCTGGATAGGCGGCTTATCTGGAGCAGTTAGGCAGTGCTGACTTGAAGCCGTCCTTTACCTTCTGAGAGGAACGGTCAGACGACTTTTAACCGCTCTATTTCTGACGTTGACTTGGGCTGTTCAACGTAAAGGGACGGATGGACATTGCCCTGGTCTTGTACAACAACAATCATAATAATAATAATAATAATAATAATAAGAAGAAGAAGAAGAAGAAGAAGAAGAAACAGCATGAAAAATGCAAGTTTACGTTTCTCTGTTTTTGCTTTGTGATGCAGTTTTAACATAATGATACAATTTAGTTCCCATTAATTTACCCCTTTCAGTTATATTGCTCTTTCTAAGTACCGGTAGTCCAGCTTCATTTTTGTGTGCATGGGCGTCCTTTTTTAGTCGTCACTCGTCTAAGAACATCTCTTATGTAAAACACAAGGATAATGTTCCTTCTCTGTAAAGAACGTGTCAAAGTAACTTTCCTACGCAAAGCAATTCTTCCCGCCTCTTTCACCCTCAGAAAAGTGATCTATAGTTTGTAACCTTCCCTGAAACGTGAAATGGAATCGAATCTACATTACTTGGTTGTCTAATAGGAGTGGATACAATTCCTTTATGACGTGTATCTTTTAAAAATAGAAGAAAAAACATGCCTTTCCTTGACTCTCTTTATTCAGTTTCTGTTTCAGGTTTTTTTTTTTAATTAGCACTATCCTTAACCGATGCCTGAACCGATATCATCACCCTTCGTCGATGGAGATGAATTGGTCATATCAATAGAATTAACTCGTACCCCATTGCCAAAACAGCCCTCAGATGGACGCCTGCTCGGTACAAAAAAAAGGTCGACGGATGGAGACTTGGCGAAGACGTGTGGAGAAGGAAATGCGTAATATGGGTTGGAGTTGGGGAGGGATTATGATGCTTGCTTTAGATATGGACCATAGGCGTTCTCTGTTGTCGGCTTTATGTGCTGACACAGCACAATGAGGACTATTATAGGCCTATAATACGACGACTGTTATGACTAAGGTTAAACAAAAATAGACCACTTTATCTATCCCCGATAGTTTTAGCCTTTTCACGCTTTACTCGACACTGCTTCGGAATCGTTGACGGCCGTCAAAATATTACATCCCATTACGCAGTAGGCATATAGTATAGTGACGGTCTTACACGTGTCTCATGTTAATGTCTCTGCATCAAATCAGTTTTCAATGTCATGCTCATGACACTTTCACCTTCATTGGTACTGAAGATCTGATTAGTAACACTATACAAGACAGTAACTAAAATCTGTGGATTTGGTAATTCCAATTCAAATGGTCGAGTATCTAGCACGTATTCCTGTTTCTACTTTACCGTGTGTACTAATTACCTTTTTGATTACTCGTTTGGGGGGCGAACATATATATTCTGCGGTGGTTTCATTGTTGTTAAAGAGGTTGCTTGAAATCTAAAAATGTACTACCCATTGTCAATTGAATTTTCGGTTGCACATTATATTCGTGCACATAGCGTTTTCTTCAGTCACAAACAAAGAAGCTACAACCATGGGGTCACTGAGATAGGACTTACTATAGGCTACATTATAGCCTCACTCATCCTGCAGCTTATGCTCAGACAGGGGCTCGAACTTTCAATCTGCGATTGCCGTTCTACTGACTGCGCAAATGATTGTCCTTGGATATTGTCAAATTGTAAACTTTAGATAAAATGTGTGTGTGTGTGTGTGTAACAAAAAAAAAAGGGGGGGGGGGGTCTTTCTTAAACAACCACAATGGATGAAGAGGAAGGGCGACTTGGATGTCGTGTATTGTGTTGGGAAGACCACGGCATTAATGGAGGACATAATCCACGGGTGCTGATGAGGGAAAGATACTCATGTCAACGGGTAGTTCACTATCATTAAGTGACAGGGGTTTAATCTGTGACATGATATGGCTCTTTTCGTCTTTTCCTTTTTCAGACGATCGAAGCAGCTATAGTACTGCTTTGTCTGGGTAGCCTCTTAGAAACAACGCTTTGCCCAGAGGCACTGTTCTTCGCTCGGTCCTTCTAGTTTTATTCCAAAGGAAAGACATAGTCAGTGCGTTTGGAACTACATGAGTTCGACCTGTAGTCCGATAGAGAGTGAGCCGTTCATGGGTAGAATTTTTGAAATTTAGAAATTTTACCGGACATGGCTTCTCATATGTATGTACATATTTGTAATGAAACATGTCATTTGCTCTGCTGCTCTCCACCGCGCACGCATTTTTATTGATTTCCACCGGCAATTAATTATCGATGGATCTCGGCTATGTCCCAAAGGTACGCATTTCGACGAATACATTTCCTTTTTTTCCTTACAGACCTTGTACTCTAAAACCATTAGGCATCTGTCTGACACGTCCTAACAATGCATGCCAGCAGTATGTGTTGTAACATTTTACTTTGGATAGCGGGAACCTTGTTTTTATTTTAAAGCAGCCTGTTTTACAATCGATATACAGAAACACGCAGTCAGATTCACTCTGTTGTCCGACGTTTTATCCTTCAACTAAACGCTCGGAAACCACAAAATGGTCTATTCCATCAGAAGTAAGTTATGTCTAAACAAACTAATGTCTCTGAGCATCTCCGAATATAACCGTAGGAATGGCACGCATTATTCGGGGCAGTATACGACGCACCGATGATCCTTATCATTTTATAGAGCCCACCGGACGATAATATTTCCTCAAGTGAAACTTTAGGGCCTATATATATACATGAAGGAAAAAAAAAAAGAAGGGCGCTGAGGATCCACCAGGTCAGGCGTTCCACTTGACCGAAATTGAGTATTTCAAGCGTTATGAGAATCAGCATGATGGCAAGCCCGCAGATACGCTTGGTTGAGTCTAGTTTGTAAAAGTTGCAAAACAGTTTGCTTGTTGAGCAGTATGCGTGAGGACGGTGATGATGATGATGATAATGATACAAAAACATCATGTTTGTAAGGCAGCATTTCAATTCCGAACAGTGCTTTCCAACTGAATTGCAGAGACCAATGGTTTGTCTCAGAGTAAAAAAAAAAAAGCGTTAGTCCGCCATCTAACCAACAGGCTAGCGGTATCGGTGTAAACGACCTCCCAGCTTTACGCGGAAGTAACAACAGAAAAACAGTTCGTTGCTGAAGATGTAAGAATATTATAATTTATGCGCCGTCCTTGCCGCCTTTGTTATGGATGTATGGTATGAACGCGTTTAAAACTAAACACAAATTTAACTGTACTTTTTTTTAATCTAAAAAAGAAGAGGACATGATAATTTTACGGCATTCAGTTTCTGAGCTTCAAAGTCAGCAGAACAAAATATATGTGCATGCAGTTTTGCTTGTCCTTCAATACATCAGTACATCGCAATTTGATAATACATCATGTATAATCTCAACACATATTCACTATAAGACTTGATAACTATGAAGCACCGCAGGCGAAGAAAAGAGTGAAGAACGCAAACATGTTTCAACATGAAATAAATAAAGGCAATTATTGTCTGTGACTTAGTCTCAATTCGTTGCTCCCTCTGAAAAATCTTCCTCCTCCCTCCCTCCTCCCTCCCTCCTCCTCTTCATCATCATCATCATCATTGTTGTCATCGCCCCCGTCATCGTCATTGTCGATTTTCCCCCGCCTTCTTATTACTCCATCCATAAAAATAAAACGCAAGCAAAATGCCGACTCTGCGCCAAAATTATTCGCCGGATACGAATCCAGCAGCTGTTCTCTGGTCATGCTGCAGCTCATTTTGTTTTGTTTCGTTTTGGTTTGCGTCGCAAGAGCTTGGGTACTCTAGCGTTATCGCGCTGTTACCATGGGGATCGCTCAGGCGCAATGGACATTTCCCACCGCGTTCAATTCTTTCGGGTGTTCCCGGGGGAGCGATGCTATCAACGCAAATCGTATGCAACGTAATCGGGGGGCATTGCCCCTGGAGAACGGAGAATAATAATATCGTATTGTGTAGTTCTGCGGAATTGGGGTTTAGAGGCGTTTTTTCCCATTCTTTTTTTTTGCGAAAAAAAAAAGGGGGGGGGGGGTGTGCTCTTGACGTTAGAGCTATATGTTCCGGGGAAATCGCGAGTTGAGACGAGCCAAGATATGGGAACATTGTGTTGTATATAACTATAGATGTGTTTTGTTTTATTTCCTGGCATTGTGTTTGTCACAAACCGATCTTGTGGGTTACAGTATTTTCAGAGTGAGACAAGCATCGAAATCACCCAAGAATCAAACGAAGTCCTCTGGACCACCCCACCCCCTTTTCTTCACACACACACAACGAACAAAAATCCAGCAAATAAAAACAACAAACAAAAACAAAACAGAACACATATGCACACACGTCACCAGCACGGCAAAAGCACTGGCAAAAGCCACTTTTTTTTGTTCAAACTACTAAACATAATTTGCTGCTTTGTGAGATTGACTGCGCGTATTTTGGGTTGGACATTGTGTGACTGACCAGAGCGAGCTGGACACGTCCAAAAATTAGGAGGTCAGGCAATGCATGTCCGCGAAGGAAAATTACGACGAGCAGAGAAAACCTGTGAACGTAATACATGTACATGTAGATTGCTTGAATTCGTTCGATCTTGCTGTCCTTTATTCATCCTCGAAGACCCAAGGGTTAATGACGATTAATGTAAAAACCGATACGCTTTCGTTTCGTGTGCTTGGTTGGCTGGATGGAGGGCTAAATTGAACAGTTTGCACTTAGTTATCGCCAAATCTCCTCTCATCGTTAGGAATAATAGACATGCTGCTAACGTTGCTGGCAAATGGTAAACATGACCTCTTAGATTGCCGTAAGATTTGTTCGTGAGCTTTATGTAAACACCCCCGTTTTGTTATGTACGGCGTGGATATTTCGGATAGAAAAGATAACAAATCTTCTCGTTCATGTCTCCTATGGGAAACGTCCGCAGTTCGAGACAAGTGCCTTCTTGGAACAGAAAGTAAAAAGAGGCAACACAAAAGACGCGAATTCGCCCCACGCCCCCTATTTTTTTGTACCCTTTCTATTTATTGAACGCATCCAAAGAGGGGCTTTAGTCCTAGTCAGTCAGAAGCTGAAGACTTAGGGCGGCGGGTGGCATTTTATCAGGCTGCCCCCAGGAACATTTCGCTCTGTTTACCAGATTCCCGATTAGAGGCCAAACGGGTCACCCCAGAACAGCCGTTGGCGTCTAGGAAGGACTGAGAAGTGGAGACGTGTATATTTTTTCTACTCTTTGTCTGGCTGCACCCTACCCTTTTGCCCTGTAGCGTAGGGTTGGATGTCGGGCAGGAGAAGCGATAAGTTCTTGAACTGCTTTACTTCTTTAACCTTTAAGAAAAGGAAGAAATAAACTCGGATCTGTTGCCTTTGAGAGTGATTCGAAGTTTTGTTTTGTTTTGTTTTATAAAGGAAGAGATAGTGTTTTTGAGCTTTTAGATCCACACCCTGGTCCTTTTGGAGTATAGAGGCATTCAAAGGAATTGGAAACTATTCCTGTGCCTCCCTGTCCCTACAGCCCCCCCCCCCCCTTTTTTTTTTATGTATAACATTAATATGAAATTAATGTATTATATTATAATGTTAAAATATAAAGACATGCACTCATTACTGCCCATGGCACAGTCAATTTATAACTGGATTAGTTGAAAAACTATGCTTTAAATTCTGGTTCGATGATGCAGTCTACAAGTTATTAAGCGTTCATGATTAATTAGTTTGTAATCGGTAAACTCAGAATCCTTCAATTATTATTGCACCATAGGTAAAATATTGCCTATTTCTTCAATCAACAGATTACTTGTTGGAGCTCCCAAGAAAATGTTTCTCATCAAGCAGAAGAAAACAGGTGGTGTCATCTACCAGTGCGATGCGATGAGCAGCAAAGTGAATGATGAGTGTGAAATGATCGAGGATGGACTTAGTGAGTAGAGTAGTGTACACCAAACCACTGTCATCATCCCATGAAAAATGGGTTGGATATAAAAAAGAAAAATTGGATGGGAGAAATGTACTCAGTTAAAACATTGACTTGTACGCAAACATTTTACATTATTCTTGAAAGTCTTTTAAATATTTTTTGTCATTCATGAAAGCAACGTACAACATTTTTTGTGCTTTGGCCACTGAATCCAAGATGTACTTTAATCTCTTTTGATTCCCAAAAGTGCTTTTCTCTTATCTGAAAACTTAGTAAGTTCTCCTCAATAGTTAAACCTTTGACAACTAAGGAGAGACAGAACCTGTGCTATGTTGAGTTGCATGTGGTCCTTTCGTGCAATGATCTTATGTATGCAAGTCTACTAAATCAGTCTTTTTCGTCTCTCACTCTCTCTCTATCCTTATTATTATTATTGTTGTTTTTGTTCTTGTTATTATTTAGAAACAGAAAAAAGAGTGATCTTGTTTCAGATACTTTTTAAAATCGTGATAAACCAGTAATAAGATCTTCTTTTCACTCGGTCAGTGAATATTGACCATTATGTCACAGGATCAATGAATTCCAGCAGCTCAGCGATCAAGTTAGTGAGCGTCTCTCTAGTTTTTACAATACAGGCACTACTGTTTGTACCTGCAACAATTGTTTTGCAAAGGATGCACCTGTCTTTTGAGAATTTGAAACATGCATTTTTTTAATTGTATGCTGAATGTCCATGTATAAATACATATGTTTGAAACCATTGAAGTCGCACATTGCATGAAGTTTAAAAAAGAAAAGTTTAAAAAAAAGGATATATCCCTGCTTGATAGTATGCAATGAAATAGTATGCGTGAAATGCAATGAATTCTTGCTGACGTTTTTATGCTTGAAAATGGTTTGATAACAAAAGAATGTAATTAAATTTAGGAATGGTAGTTTTGTCATTATGCAGTGATCAAGATTTCACTTTAATAACATAAAAAAGATGCAGTTGTTCCATTATTTATTATCTCACATCTGATCTACTGTATCAGCTGCCTGTGATTGTCTGAAGCTCAACATATCTTTCTCTTGCCCGCATGCATTTTTTTTTCACTGTCAATGTTACTTCTTTCTGAGCAGCCAGATAACTCCTATAGTATTAGCTTTGATGACGTATTTGCTGACTTTGAAAGTCCCGGTGTTATTTCTCATTAGTTAAGTCATTTTGAGCATTGCTGTCAGGAGGAAAGGAAATTACCAAATTTAAGGGGATCTTGTGTATTTGTCATGATGTCTTGACATTAACCAAAGTTTCAAGCAGTAAACAGACCTTGAGCTTCCTGAACCAAATGTGTTTTCACTAATGGTAAGACAATGTATGACTTCTTATAATTTCATGTTCACTAACAATACTAACATAGCCTTTGGCGTGATGTTGCACAAGAGGATTAAAAACAACTACTCCCGTGAAGCAATATATGCACTTATAATTACGTACTTAAGCTGTTGTAGTAATGAAAGCAGTAAGAGCAATATTCACAAATATTTTTTTCTTCCT
The DNA here is from genome assembly GCA_039654405.1 of Bullina lineata. Taxonomy (NCBI): domain Eukaryota; kingdom Metazoa; phylum Mollusca; class Gastropoda; family Bullinidae; genus Bullina; species Bullina lineata. The sequence goes on along the minus strand of JBDFRD010054529.1, from coordinate 6,853 downwards.
CTTTAGATTATGAACCCACGTCCTCTGAGAAGGTTGATGATCAGTGGCTTGGAGTCACCGTGGCCTCTCAGGGCTCGGGCAAGAAAGTTGTGGTAAATAGGCATTCAGGGCAATTGCTCTGTCCTCTGTCTCTTTTTAGTGAAGAAAGTAGGTGTTTCTTGGTTGGTTGTGGAGTCACAGCGGGTGGTAAGCATGATAATCCATGCTAAAACCTTTATTTGAAGAATGTAACATCTCATTTGTGGGGTTTGACTTGAGGTATAACATGGTTACTTTTAAATTTTTTTTTTAATTTGAAGTAAATTGGTTTCATAACTATTTAATTTCCATACTACTGAAAAATAACTTATATCCTGCATTAGTTCAGTTCCATTTCTGTCTTATTTTGTCATATATGTTTACAATTAACGTCAAATTTCATTTTTACTACTAAATACGTTTTTGTAGTTTTAGATTCAGTAGAAACCAACCGTGGAACATCTATGTGTGTGTACTGATCTTTCATTAAAACATTTTCAACTACGTTAGTCTGCAGCTTACATCACTGCCTACTCTCAGTTTTGTGTTAAAAGTTTTAAAGGTTTTTTTTCACTGTAGATTGTAGGACAAACTGTAACCCATTCCATTTCCTTTTCAATCTGTATTATTTAGATTAGGGGAAAGACAAACTATTTAGGAGACTCCTTATTACTCTGAAATATTGCATTGCTATGCTATATCCAAAATAGTATCACAGTACAGATAAAGCTGCCAAGCCTTCCTATGCTTCAGCCCCAGAAAATATACATATATATATTCCCTAAATGTAACTTCTTCTTTGCATGTTATAAATATTATATTTGCTGTTGCCATATTCTGCGTTCCTTTTCATAAGTAAAAGAAAAAGTTTATGTGTAAAATATTGTATGCAAAGACTTGAATGTCCTTTCAGTATAATTTGTCATTTCCATCACATTTAATTGATTGATATCCTGGGAGTATTAGGCACAATTTCTGTCACGTGCACAAGTGATTTTTACTTACCTTCACATTGACATGTTGCCTTGTCATTGTCTTTATGTTTCTTTAATTTATTGTTTCTTTCTCTTAGTCAGTGTGGAAATCAAACCAATCATTTATTTATAATTTTGTATTTTCCTAAGTTGAAAATAGCACCCAAATACATGTTGAATGCTGAGAGCAATTACAGAGATATCATCATGAAGTATGAAGTACTGTTGTAAAGGTGTTGACCTGTAACGTAGAAATTCCACAGTCTGAAGTCCCACGTGTGTTTTTTCCTAGTGTCATGCTTTATCCTGTGTCGAGGTATTGTGAGATGATGTCCTCTGTAACCAGTCTGTTATCGTAAGGTGTGATGCTGTTTATCATTTATTGATCTTGTGCAATGCTTCACATCATGGGATTTTTCTGTTTAGTTGAAAACCCGCCTCAGTATTTCTTTATGTTAAAAAAATATATATGATACTGATTTGTTCAATCCATCCAGGTTGTTTTCTCTAATGCTTGCTTTCATTCACAGTGTGGCTTTTGAAGCTGGTTGTGTATCCTAATAGTAAGTCACACAGTTCTGTTTTCAGGAGACTCGTGTCAAGGCCAACACTCAGCTTAGGTGGAAACAAAAAAAAAAAAAAAAGAATGAATGAATGAAATGAAACTGTTTGACATTTTTTTTTAGCCAGCAGTCACAAATACACCAAGCCTTTGCTATGTACTGCATCTGTCTTCTCTTTATCCCAGAAGGTTGAAGGTGATATTTATAAGTTTGGTGCATATGAATCAAACTTATAAATATATTCTGTGTCATCTGGGTGAAACAGCTTTTTTTCTTGTTCATAGAAACAGTGGCGTCATATCATGCAGATACAGCATATGTTTACCCTGTGTATCACTGATAAAGCCTTTTGCTTAACTACTGTTCTTGCTTTTATAGGGCTAGATTCCTTTTTCAAGAATTACCTGCCTCTGTCAATGACTGCAGACATAGATGAAACATTGAGACATCCTTGGTTTAGGCTATTTTTTATTTTCAAAACTCTGTTCGATAGCTTGGAACAAACCAAAGGCCGTGTACGTGTACCATAGATTCGATGCGCAGTTATAGACACCATTGACCGTTAGTTGTTATTCTGAGAAAGTGTTTCATCTAACCAGTTTGATCATTTGTATAAGCATTTCTTCCTAAAGTTTAAGATTAAAGGAGACACACAAAAAATGTCAGTCTTTATTGTTTTGATATGCAAGTTGATTGAAGTCTCATTTGCATGAAGTGAGTTGCATGAGAGTATTTAAGTAATATTACAAACTAAATTACAGCCACAGTGCATATTGGCACATTGTATGCATAAAATTAGGCACACATTTTGTTTTTGTTTTTACTAGAAGTGAAAAATGGGACATGTTTAATTAATGCCAGAATTATTTTTGTGTGAAGGGCTCTTGATTTTTATTTTTGAAATGAATTTGGGACTTGTAACCTATTATTTATAAATCAAAGGGGACAAAAGGTGTTTTTGATGAATTTTGTTTGATAAATGAAACAGTAGTAGATAAGGTGCAGGACTGCTGTGTAAATTTGTAAACCTTCTTCCAAACAAAGTAAGGGCGCCCATCAGCCGTAATTTGCTTTTAAAAGATGAAATCAATTGTAATGAAAATAGTTGTACAAGACTGGCATTTTATGTTGTCGTTTTAAAACAACACTATAAACTCTTTGTGTTGTAATTTAACTAAAATGTATTCTATAATATGATTAATATTATATAGTTGAAAGTTTAAAATTATGTGAAGCTTTCAATTATTTTCTTTTCACTTAGTTGCTTCTGACTCAAATGATATTAATGCGTTTAGAAAAACAAAACTCAGTTTATTGCTTTATTCCAAAATATTTTTGCTTTTCAGTTAAAAAAATTAAAGTTTTGCTTATGCCTTGAGTTTCTTTTTCACTAGGCAGCAGTAGATACACACCACGCAGTGCTGTAGTTTTGTTTTTTTCAGGATGGTTCTATATCATATTCTTTGGTTCGTTAAAAATGCAAATTTTGCTTCAAACATTTCTTTTATAAATTCACACATTTTTAAATTCATGTGTAAGGGCTTACTTGTGGAGAAATTTTTAAAAGACCATGAAAAATCAATCCTTGGTTTAGCATGTGATATTTGAAAATCTTGAACTGAGTCATTCTTGATCATTCTTTACCAATGCACTGGGGTCGGTAAACTTGATACAAAAAAAAAATTCTGTCTAAGTTGGTAGTTAGCATTTCTTATATTTTTTTTCTCTTGGGGAGCCTGTTTTAAAGAAGGAAGTCTGACACATTTCCTTTCAAAATGCTCTGAAAAAAATGTTCATAATTTCCATTACCGTGGATAATATTCTGTATTTTCTTTTTGCTCCAACACAATGTCAATGTGTTTCCTCGGAAATATCTCTATTGAAATGGATCATCTGACACTACTCTTACAATTGTGGAATTAGTATGTGTTTAAGGGGGTCGTAAAAGTGAAAGTATCACCACTTACATTGATCTGAAATCTATATAATTGTAGTAGGAAATGAAACAATTTGAACCTTTTCAATGGGTAATATGAATCATTGTGTTGTTTCAATTCCTCATATTGTGTGCCAGATTTTTAAGATACCGTATAGCCATCAGTTTGCTGACGAGTGTATTGGTATACACTGATAAGAATGAAAGTAAATTTTAAAAAATAAACAGTGATTTACCTTGGATGTTAGATCCTTATGTCTTGTTTTCACGTGTAAGCACCACATAAGCACCTTCTCAGTTAGAAGTAACAGTTGTATCCGAACTATGTAAAGTAACATAACAAGCATGGTGATTTTGGTCATCCAATATCCTAATGTCATGCTGTCTAAGGCATTTGTGATCCTGAGGTGTGATGATTACGTGTGTGTTTTCAGGCAATGCCTGTAATGTTGTATCATGTGGCTCTTTCTATCTCTTTTCTCTTCAATATCTTCGGGGTGCCTGTTTAGGCACCATTTCCAATTCCTCATCTCACTATTCATCTGTTTGCCTTCTGATGTATCACCTACCCCCCTCTAATTGTCTGTTGCTCTCTTAATGTGCTTCCTTTCCAGTTCTTCCTCAACACCCCTTTTGTACCAGATTTCTTCTCCCCCCCAGTGTGTGGTTCCAATCCTGCTATCAAATTCTATCTTATGTCTTAAAAATGTGTATGTGAATGTGAACCCTTTTTGGAACCTTCTGCTTTTTTTTGTGTAAATGTTTGGTTCCAATTTCTTCAATCAAAATCTTGTGTGTTATTCTTGTACGACTGGAAATGTATACAAGGAGAAAAAAGAATGTAAAAGTTTCATTGTGGTATGCCCTCTATTTTGCTTGAACAATTGGCATGAATGTGCATTGTTTCCATATGGTGAAAGACTCATGGTGTCTTGATATACCCTGGACTGGCAAAAGGAGACCTTTGTATTCTTGGAAGAAAGTTTTTGTATGAATTTAAGGGTCATATATTGCTCATTTTGTGTCATGCACTTGTTTATAAAGCTGAAGTTGTCTGTGCTAGCTTTGGACAAAGAGTGTTTTTTTGGAATTACAGCATCATTAGAATTATTAATAGATTGGAGATGTAATAAGTCATTGTCTGTGTTCTGTCTGTCCATTAGTTTCTTATCTATTTAGCGTAAAATTGATAAGACGTCTTAATTAGCACAGTGTTGTGGGAGGCTACTTTTAGAAGTGACTGTTTTTCTGGAATAGATCATGTGGATTTCTTTGATTGTGATTGACGTTTTTAATTTGTGGAAACTCATATTTTGATGTGTATCGGGAACCTGCACAGGACAGAGAATTGTAAGTTGGTATTCAAGAAGACTGAAGCTTTAAAAGGTATTGGTACCCTATTGGTACTGTATGATAAAACAGTAAGATGTTAGTTTCATCTGAGTCTAGAATCGGTAGGTAAACTTCAGAAGATGATACTTTAGAAAATAACGATAATTCAGGATTAACAGTTCTAAAAATGTTTGCAATCACATTAATTTTTATTTAATTTTTTTTTTTTAATCCTCACTTTAAAAATTTTGTCTGGGTTAAGATTTGCTTTCACTTTCTTTTTTTTAGCCTTATTCTGCACTGCATGTGCATGCTTACTTTTCTTGCATGCCAAATAGAATTCTTGCATGATGTGCATTGTGCTCGAGTGTGCCCTTTTTTTATAACACCACTGTATATTAACCCTTGACCTGCACCTTGATTACACTAATATGTCTAAACGCCTAACTGTCTTGCTTTCTAACCAATTAACACCATTTTTGGTTGAAGATGTTTATTTTTTTAATTTTAAAATATATTTTGTGCCTCTGACTACCTTTCACCATGCTATAAAACAATGTAATTTGTATGTTATACATAATTCTTTCATAATATGTTAAAATAACAAAAAGCGGAAGATACAAAGTAATGTTATAATTCAATTTTACATCTAATGTATTTGTTATCAGTTGTAAAAATGCACCATGAAATAAGTGTCCAAGCATGAGAATAAGTAATAATTGCATGAACATACTTTGTTCATTTCTCACACGCCATAATTGATGCAAAGATGCACTAAAAATGATGTGTCAGAAAACAACAGATTCCATAGATTTAAAATGTGTCCTTTTAACAAACATCAGAGTTTGTATGCTAATGACATTCTTATGGTAGTCATTTTTTTTTTAACTTGAGTAAGCGAATTACTCTGGAAATATGGGAACACCGAAGACATCAAGACTTCATTGCAGTACAATTTGTGTCTCAGTGGGATGCTTCAGTTCTCAAGTGAGGGACAGGCTGCTGAAATAATCTTGTTTGTGGTACTGAATTGATAGAACATGTACAATGCAAGACAGCCATTGGTATACATTTGTTTTCATGTGACAGTTCACGGTACTGGTCATTTGCAAGAAGGGAGCTGATTATACTATTATGTGATCAAGGAAAAAACCAACTTAGATAATTTATGTTATTTTGTATAAACTCAAATATAACAAGTGCTTGAATGCCAGAGTGGGTACTGTTGTTGTTTTGGATATCTAGGGTCTGAAGTGCTTAGAAAGTAAGATAGACCCTCGTGATGAAGCATGTAGTGTGAAGTGTAGATCACGATTTTTTAAAATTTGGAGTTATCCTCTTTCAACTCATTATCTTTGTCACTCTTGGGTTAATCAGTGGAAAGAGCCTTATTAAAGATTGAAAAGCAGAAAAATGTGTGTTTGTAATGCATTGAAAGGAGGTCTTGGCTTAGAGAACTGAAAAAGAAAAGGCAGATGCCAATTTATTACCAACGCTTTGTACAATCCAGAATTATTGGTCTGTCTTCTCATGGAAAGTATGATTATGACACAATAAGAATGCTGTTAAAGTAGCAGTAAGAACAAGCAGCTGCCATCTGAAAAGTTAAGGCATGAATGACCAATCAGATTCATCTTTATCTTACAGCACGTATAATATAAAGCTTTTAGTCTTGCTAAAATCTTGAAAGAAATCAAGACTCCAGAATAGGAGACACTTAGCGGAGGGAATTGACAGAGAAGTTGAGCCAGCATTTGTTTCATGTCTGTGCTTGACGCGGGACTCCATATTACTGTAAAAGAAAGAGAAACTGTCTGAACATACCGTTCACATCTCGTAAATTAGTGTCATCAAGAAAGAACAAATAACAAAGGATGTTTCATACACTTCACTGAGAGACAACTCATTTGTTCTCAGTAATACAGTGGAGTCCGCTTAAAGTGAACTCTTTGAGACCAGAAGAAAGTGTTCACTTTATCCGAGGTTCAGTTTAACCATTTTGGCCAAAATCAAGGGAAGCAACAAGAAAA
>JBDFRD010054418.1:0-14546 GCA_039654405.1 Bullina lineata | reverse complement strand
AGAGAGACAGACAGACAGAGAGAGAGGGGGGGGGAGGGGGAGAGGACGGAGGAGGTGTTAACATATTTATTTACAAATTTTCCTCAATTCTCCAGATAGGAATCGTTGGAGCTGACATTGTAAGAAGCATTTAAAAATAGAGTGCTTACACATTTTTTCACGGTCTACAGGCAGAGAAGCAATATTTTTTTCCAGATTAAATATGCATGTTAGATACCTTCTTTTCTTGATTCTTAACCCAGAATACACCATGTTCACCAACAGGATTCGAAATAAGAAACATCGAGTCCAACGCTCTATCTGTAACTTCTGAGCTTCCAAGCCAAAGAAACAAAATGCAGCTACAGGGCTATGCATCAACTTGAACTTTAAAAAAAAAAGGACATTTTCAATTCATTCTTTCCAGTGGACTCACCAGTGCCTGGCGCATGCCGGATTAAAACCAGTGGCCTTTCCATTGCAAGTCCAACCATTTAACTGCTTAGCCACCGAAGCCATAATATCACAAGTTATTGCCTTCCAAAATGTTAACAGTTTCACGATCACACGCGCTAATCACAACCTATAGTTTTACGTTATTAAATGCATTCATTGTAGTTAGGCTTTTGGTATATTTGTAAGTCCAAGGTCGACAGGCTGTGCGATGGTAGTTTGTTGCAAACATGAAACCACCGACAATAAATGAGCAGCTGTTGCAAATGAACTTTGCTACTGTACTAAGAACAATCTACAAAGATCAGAATTATTCTCTCGTGCTGATGAGCTAGAAAGTCGAAAGTAAAATTATTGTAATAATATAGACTAATGACTAGAATAGATCTCTTGTAGCCAGGTAGCATTAGTAGTTATGATAAATATTGAAGACGTCGACAATCAATTGACAGGCGACAACTCAAGAAACAACAAATCGTACAAAGTGTTTGCGAAATATTTATTATGTCTAATACATGACATGCAGTTCATAGAATATTATACATAACATGGAGATGGCAATGAAAAAAGACAAGCCCAATCAACTAAAAGTGAAATATTATAATAGGAATTTCTGAACACCGGTACTGCATGTAAAGAGACAAATAGGCCTATAAAATACCCCATTCACCCACCCACCCCATGACATGTTAAGTCTAATGAATCACATGTCCATAATTGAAATTGAAAATGAGTAACGAACAAGTTTTTTAATAGGATCCACCATCCCCACCCCCACCCTTTAAAGTGTCTTTCTCTGGCCCAGAGTCTAGAACTTTGTTTCTGCCAACTCCATGACCATAGTTAATTAAAAATAATACTTCCTCACAGTTTCTGTCATAATTTTTGACTCAAGAAACAGAAGAAAAAGTCAGCAATAACCTGAAGAGTTTTACTGATTGACCAAATTGACCTTTATTTTTTATTTGTTTGTTTTGTTTGGAGCCTAGGTTCACAAATCCTCCGGCCAAAATGACTTGGTGCCAAAGGACTGCAAGTTTTGAGAAGCCCTGTAGTGCACACCTACATGTACCTATACACATCCCAAAACAACAACGAAGAGCACCACTAAGAGCAACATCAATAAGAACGAAAACAACAATAACGGAAATCTGGTTTCATATGTAGGCCTGTAAAATCTCATGCTAGACATCATTCATATGATGCTAATACTACACCATAACGTCAAACGAAAACATTTACTCCTTTACTGGCACAACATTTTCATAGAAAAAAGAGTAGAGGACATACAGAGATAGAGATAGGGACCTACAGGAAATATACCGGAACAGAGCAAAACCTTTACCGCACATTGAAGAAGATACAACTGTACACGTCATTTTAATAAGCCCATCACTTGAGCCTCATTATATCTATATACGTCATGTAATAATTTATGACTTTAAGTTTCAACTTTAATTTCCATTAAAATGATTGTGCTGACCAATATAGATCTATTAGTGATATGAATAGGAATACATCTCCAGAACATCATGTGCACACCAATGTACTGCTACTCATTACAAACGAAAATCCAGTTCTGACATTATTATAACTATGATTTATCATCAGATACTCATGTATTTCAAGCTTCACCGTATTCAACTGAGTATAGAAATACTGTTTGAATTCAACCACTGGAATCACTTGCTACAGGCAAAACAAAACTGAAGAGCTTTGTGTTCATTTTTTCAAAACAGCATAACAAAGGATTATTCAGGAGTAAGAAGGATAAACACTGACACCTGAAATGCTAGTTCATTTTACATGAAGAAGATAGCCTGCTTATGTGTACATATATAATTTAATTAAAACAAAAATTCTCATAAACCTACTTTCACTTTACTTTTTGATAATTTAATGGCTGACAGTAACTATCCACAATAACACAAAATATTTTCTTTTTAAAATTGCACCATGACAATGTCAAATTATTTAATGTTTAAAGTTCTTTTGAGATACAAGGGAGGTAAGAATATATGTGTGCCAGTAATACAAAAGTGGGAAAAGGAAGGTAGCCTTCAATGAAAACTGATTCTGGAAATTTGCAATACGTATTTTAATTTCGCAAAAAAATAATTAGCATTATAAAATGTTAACAATTCAAGTAAAATCTATGTCAAGCACTTCTCTACAATTCTCAGACAATGGAACTAACTACTATTATGCATTCAGATCTACAAGGTACTTTTGCAGAATCTTTAAATTATGCACATTTTTGTCTTAGTCTTTCCATACAAGACAAGTTATCTTACCTCAAAATCACGCTACAAAGATTTTCATGGAAACTCATCAGTCAGAACAGCATGATTTCTGATACATGTGGTCTATGATAGGAGGCAACAATATGATGACAATGTGTATACATGTACTTGATGTAATTAAACATTTATAAAAGGCACAATAATGCCAATATCATCAGTCTCCAGTAAAGAAGTGAAGAAGAAAGGAGGAAAAAGTAACACAAACTCTAAAAATTTGTTCCAATAGAAAGAAAATGTTTGAAACATGATGTGAATAGATAGCCCAAACTGAAGGTTCAATTTTCACTTATTTAGTTTGTTATTTTTGACAAAATTATATTTGAACACTTGCTCTTGTTAAGCCATGACGTCTATTCTAATTAACTTTATATCAAATAGCTAAAACACAGTGCTAGTTCAATGACATTTGACTTTTCAATAATCATTTTGAACTATGACATTCCAATCAAAAATGTATGTAGATTTTCAATTAACTAGGACCTTTGAGGGTTTGTGTACTGTGCATAAAAGGAAAACACAAACCCATTGTTTCTTTTTTTTAAAGTTTGAAGCTGTGAAACTCAAATGATTCTATATCAATTTATGTTCAAAAAATGCTTGTCTCATGCAAAAAGTAAAAAGCTGATCGATTTAATTTAATTTCAAACACTCATATAAAATGATTGAAAAGGGGGTAGAATTTCTATACAGAGATAAAAGTACCAATTATTCATTGCATTTGAATAAAAATTTATGGAACATTTTCTGTTTGTTTCTTCAAATCAAAACCTAGACATCAATTTCAATTTGAATAACAATATCATACCTTTTAAAAATATTACCAATATTTGTTAAACAAGTAGGCCTAACAACATGACAATATTAAACAATTGGTAAGGGACCTGGCTGTCCATAAATGTATTCTAGTCCTCAATTTCTACTGTTCTGCTTACTTAACTTTGTAAATAATCTGTTAAGGAGAGAGGAATTTCAACGTTTTGACAAATCAGTCTCATGGAAAACACTCATCCTGACCAAGTTAATCAGAGGACAAGGTCTGAGAGAATTACATGTATCTGTATTTGTACCAACTTTTGAAGTAAAACCCTTACCACAAAAACATCTTAACTGCTTCCATAACTTTTCCTGTCAAACTGCTCATGACAAAATCATGATTGAAGTCAGTATTATGTAAACATGTGCTCGCATAGACAGTTACTCAGCCATAAATTGAAATGAGTTTAACAATGCAGGAAAACAATATTGTCATTAATATGCTCTGTATTACTGACTCCAGAAAATTTTGCATATTTTTTTTATCAAGATCGTTTAAAAAAATATGCTCATCATAACATGCATTGTTGTGTTTTTAGGTTGCATACTTTTATACTATGTGTGGGCCGTACCTTTGAAGAAATCTGAATACATTTAAAGAGATGGGCAAAAACATGATGACATTCTCAGCTGCCATCACTGGTTTCTTATGACTTCAGGAAATACTAATACAATGTACAGCAGCGTCATGTTCTAAACACTATCAACAAGAATGTTGCATAATGTCTGTGAAAACACCTCTTTCTTACTGTGGCCATGTAAAAATCATAATATATCACTCTGAAACAACATCTTATATATAAATGTGTATGTCCATGAACTTTTGAAATCTCAGATATATTTATCCAATATTTTTTTATTTTTTCAATAATTACAGAGATAGCCATGCAGTCCCCGGCATTGAGAAGAATAGGGCTGACGTTATGCTAGCGTGAAGTAAGAGTATGAGGTGACCACATGGCAAGTGAGGTAGTGGCTCCTGAAACCTAGGCCCCCTGATCCTGCAGATTTAGGTTGGGTCCAGGGGTTAACAAAAAACCATGTTCAAGAGGCACAGACAAATGAAAAACAGCTGCACTTCTCGGGAGACAATGAAGCATTTTCAAAATGAATAACGCACAAAGCCCCATTGCCAAAGCAGAAAGGAAGTTCTTGAGCAGATTTCTCCACCATCTGCCAAGTCTCTCAGGATCGGCTCGTTGAACATCCTGTACGAGGCTTGAAAAAGCACAAAGATTATCAAGTAGATGTACAGATACCGCCTACATATCCTGGGGATCAGCGAAACCCACAGGAGAATGACTATCCCACAGGGAATAAGAGACAGAGGCAGGCCACAAAAGACATGGAAGCGTTGTGTTGACAGGGACCTGTGGAAGTTGGGACACACGTGAAAAGAACCACCAAAGAATGCCCAGTACAGAATCACTTGTCCATTGCCTACACTCTGCCAAGGGTGAAAGGCTTTGACGATAAAGAAGTATTTGTATCCCTACGGGAAAAGTATACGGGCCTCTTGAAGAGCTAGAGAGGACCACTGCTTTCATAGCCCAGGCAGGGATCGATGATTGAATGTCAGCATTTGGAGAACAAAAAAAAAACAAAACAAAAAAGAAGTATACCTACTATTACAAGTACCCGGTACCCTTAGTGTGAATTAGAACATGTTGTGTGCTTAACTGAAGAAGTACATACATGTACGTACCTGCATGACATGAACATATCAAGTCTAGCAAATGAAATATTAGCATTTACACACAAAAAATCTACATTGTATTTGAAAACAATATGCAAATCACATAAAATTCAACTGGGATATATAATAACAATTATACTTGAAAAATATTTTAAAGTTACAGTGAAAAATGAAAGGTAAAAATGTGTAAAGTGTTACAAAAGTAACAATATTTAGTGTAGGCTACCCGTATTCTAAGATCAATATAATGGATTCTTATTAAGACAGACAGTTCATCTTACTTTACATAAAAGTAAAAAGGCAATTATAACTGTGCAAACTCATAACTGAAACAAGAAGAAGAAGTATGAATCGAGTGTTACGAGGCTGAGGTTTCTTAATCAAGACAAAATCAATTCTGAGTGATTCATAAATTAAATATATCCTGAAAACTAGTATAAAATCAATTGAAAGGTTTTCTGCATCACTCATTTACTTTGCAAAAAGAAATTGTCCCATCAGCATTTCATGACATAGATGACATAAGACTTGTTTTGAGGATTTGGGGAGAAATCAAGCCTGAATAGGAGTGGGAAGTAATTTTTATTGAAAAAACTTGATGATGAGGATCTGTTTTGAGGAAAACAAATGGTCAACAGCTGATTTCAATGAGAATGGCAGACTTGTTGATCACAAGTTCAAATAAAAATTGTTGGAATGTACAAAGTTGACAGACCATTGTTGGAAAGTGACTGTTTTTTGATGGATAATTGTGATCCTTTAGAAAGGAAGTACACTGATGCAGTACAGTATGCATTTTTAACCATTCAACATACACTCTAAGTCTGAGTATATTTGACTTTAACTTTGCAGTATTTAAACATAGTCACATTTTTGTATATATATATTTCAGGGAAATACATGTACTGTAGACATCGGCCAATTCGAAACTTTCACTGAAACGAAAAAATTAAGCATCCCCAAATTGTTCTGCATTTTTAGGCCTCCTTCTAGTCAAAAGGCTCTTGCTAATTTGAAAACAAATACCACAAATTTTGTTTTCTCCGTTATCTACAATAAGAAAACATCTTACTTTGTCCAAACTGTCCCTAGAGTTAAGTCTAAACGTAGCCCGCAATTTAAGTCCAAACGTAGCTGTGATCGTCTTGGAAGGGTACTGCAGTTTAAGTTTAAGGCAGTGATTTTTAATATCCTCTTCTCTTACCTGAATACTTTGTAACTTTGTACAGTTAAGGTGACTAAAATTTTCAACAATACCTGCAAAATACATGTAGCACCTGGAAGCATTTCTTTTTACAGATTTTCTAGTAAAGACCAATACAGTTTTCAGCATGGGTAAATACATGTACCATATAGTATTTAAAAATAGGCATTTTCTTTCATATGAAACTGGAAATTTATTTCAAAAGCTTTGGCATAAATGCAGTGTATGAGGTGTTATAAACTTGAGCTTATATTTTACAAATTCTTTTCAAAATGATAATTACAAAATAAGCATACACACTTAGTTATCTTTGATGACACTTCTCCAACTGCCATGTGCACCAAGAACATTTACATGCTACGCAGAGCCCAATGTTTGGCAGAGCAGGCTTGATTATCCACAACATTCTGTGAAATGCCTACAGACTTTGCTACAATTAAAAATGAAAAAAACTTCTAAATCCTTTCCTATACCACCATTTAAAATTTGTGTATTGAATGCCTTTGTTTTCTGTGTGACACATTTGAAAAGAAAAAAAAGCACAAGTAATAGTAGTAAAAGAAATGTTCAGGAAACCTAAAGAAACCCCAAAGGATGCACACTGCTTGCTTCAACATTCCAAGCAAGTCCCAATCTTGCACCTGAAAACAGGCCACTGCCATTTGTGGCTCTTATGTACCGAAAATTTAGGTTGGAACCATTGCCTTATTGTGCATGCAGGCTTGCCTGAGACTCCAGAACATGTGCTATGAGACTGCCCACTGCAAGGATACAGGACTGGCAATCTAAGTTAATGAAGAAGAAGAAGAAATTTCTGTGTCTCATTGAGCAACCACCACAAACATAATGTTAAAAAAGAAAAGGCAACTGACACTGTGCTTTTCTAGATAAACAACAGATTAAAATGGCATGCATCATGTCAGGACAATTTTTAAAGATTTTACTTCCGAAAAGGAGAGACAGAACTAGTTCCTACGTTCCATTGTATGCCTGCCGAGTGTCTATCTTTTAAACCTACTGTCTTCAGATGGGACATAGAGCAAAGACAAGTGAATTCTGTCAAATTTGCCTTGTAATATTATGCTAGGACAGATTATGAATATACAAATTCTTCAACACATAGTAGCAGTACCATGAACCTCTAAACACAGAGGTGAACATGATTACATGAAAGTATGAAAAACAAAGCAATAATTGCATCAGGCCTTGTATAATATAATATGAATCACCGGGAAGGCATTAATCCATTAAACACACAAAAATGCATGGAAAAAAACCTAATCTTAAAACAATTGTACATAATGACTTAGTTATATCTTGGTTAACTTTATATCAGTTGGGATAAAAGTCTTGACATTGTGGTAGATAAAGATAATTCTAGGCATGTTATCTCAAGTTTCAGCAGCATTGTACTGGTAAATATAAAAAAAAAAAATAAATAAAGTCACTGTCCATCACAGAAACAATATTCTAAAAATGTACACATGGCATTGAGTTTTTTCTCTTTCTGACTACGACCATCCATTCCAACCATTTAATTCTAACTTTGTTCATAGAAAACAAAATCTGACATGCTCAACAACATCAGAATTAAAGAATACTTTTAGAATCAGCTGTGGAAGGACATGAAATTACAAGTAAATAATTTAAAATGTGCTCTTGGTGAAAAATGAAAAATAACAACATTACCACATCCAACTCCACCAAATATTACAGTCATTAAAACAATAAAGATCACAAGTTCTTGGAAAAAAGCATGGAGTCAATCTTGACTTGTTTGTCTTTTCAATCATTCTGCACAGGAAATACAGTGCTCCATGAGGGAGAAGCTAAGTGTTAAATCTTCATGCTTTTATTCAATGCGGTCAAACAACAACAAGTAAGGGGAACTGAAAACAAGCCAGGGAGAGAAATACAGGAAACAAAAAAAAATACTCACAGCACACACAGAAATGTTTGTAATTATCAACAATTGTTATGTACGTATTTAAACATAATTCAATGTTATAGGGGCTACATATTTTCAAATAATTCTCCTAACTGTGCTTCATATGGCACCTAGTCAAAATATTATATTTAAAATCATAAATCATTTTATTCTGAACTGATGCTGGTGCAATGATTAAAAATATGCACATTTTCATTTTTGGCAAGTTCAGTGATTAAAATAGTGTTACCACCAAAAGTTTTTCAACATTTTCACTCCTCTAAAAGCCACAAATTTCTCGTATTTAAAACAATATTTTCAAGTTTGTTAACCACAATAAAAGTTTCAGCCCCTTTGTTGGTTTCTTTAAATTTGTCTGAGTCAGACATGGAATCTTTAAAGATTTGTACAAAAGCATTTTCTCTCTGAAAACTCTTTGATGAATGATGAAATATGAAGTGTGCCACTTGCATAGAACAAGAAGCTGAACAGTTGATATAATCAAACAAACATACATTAAAAAATCTCAGATTGAATTGAATCTCTATTCATGGCAAGGACTCCGAAGATTGAACAATTCCATTTCCTAAACAAACAAAGAAACAAAAAAACTGGAATTTTAAAATGGAAGGAAAAGTTGACATTCAGTCAAAGTATGCAAATGTGGCACCTGTAAGGTATTCATAATCTGAGAAGAGTGAAACGAAACCACCAAAAAACAGGAAAGGATGACATCCTGCTTAATTTTGAAACATAACTGTGCAGGGCAAAGGCCTGACCCTAACACTAACCTAGTCATATTTTGAATGTGGATTTTTTTAATCCAAGGATCTTTGTGAGACACATAATGTATAATACTAAATGGAAATCGTAAAAATCTTCTGACCACCGTTCGAATATAACTTTGTCTGCATGATCAGTTTTACCAAAAGGATCGCTGCTATAAACACAACTTTTCAGTGTTAACAGTTAACTCTTGTAGGACTGCATACTTTACCAACACTCAAAAAGTCAGACATAATCCCTGAGAAAGATATCTGGTATTACTCTGCTAAGTCTAATAACTAAACATGGCTTGATTTTGAAGTGGAACAAAACCCGTACACACTTCCTTTAAAATAAAATTAGAAAAATAAATATTCAGACGTCAGTGTTATCAGGAAGTTCTCCCTGGCTGCTGCTGCTGTTGCTGCTGCTGGTGCTGATGCTGTTGTTGCATGACATTCCGAGCTGCTTGGTTCTGCTGACACTTAGTAAACCACATGTTCCTCAACTTCATGGCTTCTTCCCGCATTTGGCCCACCTAAGGAGTTAAAGTACCATATAAAACATGTTAGTAATGTACTTGATGAAGATTGAGAAACTGAAAAAGAAATACTTGATAAAAACCGGTAGTTAAAGACATGACAGATTAGATCTGAATCTAGTTTAAAGCTTTAATTTGATCATTAATTCCTACATGTACTGCATGCAGCGGAGTAGCTGGAGGAGGGAGAGAGAGCGACACACTCTTAACACTTCCCAGGTACACCACTTGTGTACTGTGCCACATTTATGGGCAGAACAATACAATTCATACTGATACAAGTGTAACATATTCTCCCCATTTCAACTTTTAACCTCTTTTGGTATTATGAGCTTTATTTTAAGTAATGCTGTATTCAATATGCTGACCTGTCAGGAACATTCTGATTTGTTGATCTGATCGTAAAAACTTTACTAACCAATTGAGGTGAATTTAACAAGTAAGAAATCCAGAGCTAAAACTAAAAAATACCTGCGTAAAAATTGGTGCACTGCCATTCTATGACTACATAATATGCAACATGACAAAATCTTTAGATTAGTATCATACATCTGAAACCTAAATGTAGAAATATGTTTTATAATATAATACACAATGTATATACATTTATACACCTTTATGTAAGTTTTTAATAAATAAAAAAAAAAGTAAAGTTCCTTCAAGGCCATGAGGCCCATAGAGCCGGAGCTTATCCTGGTTTCCTAAGCGTGAAGTGAAACAGATGATTTTTACTTCATCTCCTCTAGACAAGACACTAGTCTGTCGTAGGTTTACTTCCCCAGCATAATATGCCAGTACCCATTTCGCACCTAGGTGGGGAGAGGAAAAATGGTGTAAAGTGCCTTTCGCAAAGACACAACATGGTAACCTCCCGGATTCGAACCATGGACCCCAGGATTAGGAGTACAGTGCTCTAACCATTCAGCCACCGCACCACCTGTAAATTTTCAATGCATATCAGAATCTATAAATGACAGATAGTAAAAGTCCTATAATATCTAAAGAACAACAGCTTATTTCACCTTCAGTAGCATGAATCAAAGTGAAAAAGAAAATTGTGCCAGATCACCTCCTTGTTATGATGCCTGACTGTATACTACCAAATTGTTTCATTCTTATATTTCAAAGATATTGGATGCAACCTAACCACCAGTGGATTGTTCAGTGATTCAACGAACAAAGACGTAAGGAAAAGTTAAGCTTTACATATTATACAAGCAATGTAAACAAAAATGAAAGTAAAGAGAAGCTCTGTGGATTTACATTTCACTGACAAATGATAGATTTTATTTTTATATTTCAGACTTGTTAAGAAAATAAGTATAGACTTTGGACAAGACTTACAATTCATTATTGCATTAAAAAAAATAAATAAAAGAAATTCTATGATAACTATATTAAAAATAACTCAACAGACCGAGTTGTTACAAAAAATAGAAATGTTCCATGACTGATTTTAAAACGCTGACCATCACTTGCAATTTAATAAATTCTTTATACTAGGGGACACTTTAAAAACTTTACTTTTAATTATCATTTTGCAGTCAAAAAATGAATTCACTTAGGCCTACCTGTACTTTGAGTACTGAATTGTTCTTCTCGAGATAACTTGCACGGATTGCCAGATCATCTTCTCTAGCTTTACGTGCATCCCGAGATTTTTTGGCAGCTTCGTTGTTTCTCCTACGACGTTCAAAATATTTGTCATCCTTTTGCTCATCTGGGATAGGCTTTTTCTCACTGCGTGGCCGTCTTGTTTTGTCTGAGTGGATGGAGCTGAGAGCACGGGCCAGAGCAGGACTTGTTAGTGATCCTAAAGCAGAAAGGATAATATGAAAACAAAGGAATCACAGCTTAGTGTTGAGATATGCAAATGTATGAGTTATATATGAAAGAGATCGTTCAAAGGCTATAAGTTTAAGTTTATAAAACTAAAACCAATAACATGACACTGGATGTCTCATCCCCTCACCCCATTGAAGAACAACTGAGATTGTCATCTTTAATAAAATTTGATTAGATTCTGCACAATATTTAAAAGATATTATATAATAAAAGGGTAACAGGAATTCTTTTTTGGACCGTGAAACTTCCTATTTCTAGATGTACTATTATGGAATTGCTATGAATTTCATGCCATCTAACATGGATAGACAAACCATGGAATCTTTTGAAATGCCTAAAAAATGAATGAAAGTAAATTTGCATTGTTCAATTCTAATTCCTGGCGCATTATTTATCAGTTAGCATAGCGTCACAGACAATTTTTGTCTAAAAGCTTTGTATCAGGGCAGGGAGAATGAACATTGAAATCCAGACTGCTATAGATTATTAACATCAATTGCTAACCAGCCAGAGAGGTAAAACTGGTCAGTACCATGGCTGGCCACAAAATTAGAGAATTTTAATATCTGGGTGAGAACTGTCAACTCTAAAAAATTAATTAACTGAAAAAATGGAGATAAAAATAATACAAATACACAACTTTTTATTTCTCATTTCACCAGGATTTATTTTTGACCCACACATGTATTGAGCCCAGAGAAGAAACTTTTCTTCCTGACATCGGATGAATCACTGGTATTGTTGGGATAGGCTAGTTACCTAAAGCATGGTTACTAGTAGTCAAAGTACTCATAATGCAATAACACTCTGTACGTGTATATTATTATCCAAAACCATGAAGACAGCCACCAGTCAAGAATTCTTATCACCCACAATGAGCAGTCAAGCAGTGTACAGGCATGCACTGATATGATCAACATACACCCCTGACTTTCTCCTTTTTTTTCCGTGACCCCCACCCCACAGAGTCTGTGGGTTCCCCCAAAACAAGTCTCACTTACTGGCCATGTTGTGAGAGTAGAGATGGCTAGCTGCAGGCTGGGCGAGCTGAGACAGCTGCTGCTGGAGACTCTGGTCCTGCATGCCAGGCTGAGGTGTCAACATGGGGTTGCTGTTGTTGTAGTAGAAACCTGAGCTGTCTGGGAATACAGATTAAAACTGCTCAATGTTTGAGACCTTTCACAGCACTCTTTTGGTTGGTTGGTAATAACTAACTCGACTCCAGCTTACATTATGAAATATGAGAATCTCCATGTGGGTATGTTTTAAAGGAAGAAGGGGAAACCTTGGTTGAAAGGAAGTTGACAGGAAGGAAGGAAGGAAAAAAGTTGAGCATGCTAATTAAATTGATGGCAACA
The DNA here is from genome assembly GCA_039654405.1 of Bullina lineata. Taxonomy (NCBI): domain Eukaryota; kingdom Metazoa; phylum Mollusca; class Gastropoda; family Bullinidae; genus Bullina; species Bullina lineata. The sequence goes on along the minus strand of JBDFRD010054418.1, from coordinate 1,662 downwards.
AGACACGAATAAATCATATAGGAGAGTGAATGCTAAAAGAATCAATGTATTAGCCTACGTTTGAGCAGTTACTATCAATCTCTCTATATTAAGATATACTACCGCTCAATAAAAATCAGTTTTTTTGCTTACGTGAAAAAAAAAGTGTCATCTACTTGTAGTAAATTATTTAGCCTTGATCAGCAAGACTTCCCAAACCTCCTAGACTTACCTGAGGGGTTGACGAAGTTGTTGTTCCCATTTCCTCCAACAAAAGACCCACTCAAGTCACCATTCATGCTGTCAATAAACCTGAAATACATTATTATAATACAATGTATTGTTATCCCTGGAATATACTAGTCAACAACTGCTTTGAAATAGACATTGCAAGATAGAACAAGTACATTGGGGGTTGAGCATAGCTGGCCAATAGAGAATCCATGGTATAGAAAAGATTTCCCATGACCAAGAACACGAATATTCACTAGATTATTAAGTGAAAAACATTGGGATTGGGAGACGTCAAGTTAACTGTTTTGCTGCATGATGGCTCTATGCTCTGTATGGAGCTACAAACTAGAACAAGAACAGCAGCAAAGTGTGAACATGATTTCCACAAAATGAAGCATGAATCGTTGAATGGAAAAAAAATCAACCAACTCCTGCACAAGCTACACAAAAACTTTTGTCAGGTAGGCTACAAACAAAGATATATCACAACAAGGTTGGCCCTGAGGACAGAAATCATTTGATGAAATATCAAGCTTCTGTCATCTTTTCTTTCTGACCTCAGAATGGCATACTGCTGATACTGAAACCAACCAAATGATGATGAAAATAAAAACAAAAACAACAATACTACCGGTACATGTAAAACTATTTATAATAATGATAATTTGACCTTCTGTTACTGCACAAAGACACTTAACAGCAACTCAACAGTCTGTCACTACTTGTTTTTGGGGAAACAACATTGGTATGGCTTTTTCTGTTGTTGAGACTAAATCATGTGCACTTTTATAATAATGTAGATAAGCGTACCTTTTAGGGTACTTGTTTCTTGACTCACCTAAACCCTCAAACTCTAATTAACTTTCTAATAAAACAAAACTGTTTCACTGTTTTAAAAAACTCAGCATTTAAATGTTCTACTTATCATCAAACTTTTATGCACAAGTAGTTCGACTGTCCAATGCGGACAGTGTTGTCGTTATTTAAATCTATGTATGAATTATGAAAACAAGTGACAACAATGCAAAGACAATGAAATTGTTGGCCCAAAGTGACTTGACTTTGACTATGCCTCTGTTTCCCGGAGGAACATAGGACCAAAGCAACAATTTTCCATCTGACTTGGTTTTGGGCATCTCTCTTCAGCTTTGTCCACGACATGCCAGCGTTCTTGATTTCTGCTTCAATACTTCTTCGCCATGTCAGCTTAGGTCGTCCCACTTTCCGTTTTTCCTGTGGATTCCACTCAAGGCTTTGTTGGGTGATATTTGTTTGGCTTTCTCAAAGTGTAGCCAATCCAACCCCGCTTTCTTCTCTTGATTTGGGTCATTATTGGGGTTTGTTTTATGCGTCTCCACAACTCTTCATTTGGTATTGTCTCGGGCCATCTGATCTTAAGTATGTGCTTCAGGCATCTGTTTATGAATGTCTGCAGTTTTTGAGTGTTAG
>JBDFRD010054417.1:0-26052 GCA_039654405.1 Bullina lineata | reverse complement strand
TCTTCTTCTTCTTCTTCTTCTTCTTCTTCTTCTTCTTCTTCTTCTTCTTCTTCTTCTTCTTCTTCTTCTTCTTCAGATAGTGACACTGATGCAGGGAATGAAAGGCGCCCATCTTCCGAAAGTGGACCCTCTAGCGTCAAGAGAGGTTGGGTAGGGCCACCCTGTAATTCTTTCATGTTTGTGCAGGGGACAGTTTTCATCATGTGTCCACGGTCATTTCATCAGTTTCACAAGGGCATTTAGGGGGCTCCCTTACTTGAGTCTGTAGTAGGCCTACATGTTAGCTCTATGATGATTGGATTAGGTCTACCACACAATAATCACGTCAGACTTAATGATGATATGACTTGAGCTACAGATATCCTGACTACATTAAAGTTTTGTGTGCGATGACGTCACGATTCATTTCGCATAATATTTGTACTCATTCATTCTGCAAGCGACTGTTGCCTGAATAGCCCCCCCAAAAAAAAAGGTCTACCGTACTGCAAACAAAACCTATTGTGTGTTGAGAAAAGCCACTTTTGCGCGCTGACGGCCAGAGGTTAATCAGCTGAGAATGTTGTTTAGATTGTGATTTCAGTAGCTTGTACAAAAGTGTTGTTTGTACCACTTCCCCTTAGGCCTACCCCCCATCCTCTCATATTCTTCACTTTTCTCTTCCTCCTCCTCCTCGTGCCGGTTCTAAGCAGAAGACGATCACTTGCTCTAAAGATAATGCCAGTTGTCAACATGAGTGCTCTGGGTGTTCCTCCCTCGACTTCAAAGCAAATGCAACGTGTGCTCTTGATGAGGCTTTTTAGCTGCTTTTGAACGTATGAATGGTGTTGCTAGTTGTCCCAGTATACATGTATGCTATCGGCAGTGCTAGCTGCTTGAGAATGTATGGATGGTATCGCTAGCCCTTGTAGGCCTATGTCCCAGACATTGCTGCTTGCTCTGGAATCCATGGCAGGCACCGCTGGCTGCTTTCTGCACTCGCGATGCTTTCTGGTGTGACGCGAGATTATGATTAATGGTATTCTATTATTAGAAAATTTGCGGTACCCAGTAATATTTTTGCCTCATAATTTTACCCTTTATCAATAAAGAAGACGAAATCAATATACTTGATTATGACTGTTATTGAGCTTCATTGTTGGTGTAAAAATCACTTCTTTTGACTTCAGCTTATAAATCTAAAGAAAAAAAAACATCACTCGAAAAGAATATCAGCCGGAATTTTTTTTTGCGAATAGTATTGACTAATAGGCCTTTTAACTAATACATTAGGCCATACGAATGTCATTATAATCACGGCTTCTGACAAAAACCGTGTGTGCCCTGCATATATAAGATATGAAACAAGAATGGAGTCAAATAAACCTGATGCTAATCTTTTGAATACTAGATTCTAGGTGTAACATGTCCTTGATTAGACGTACTTTACACTAATTAAACACGAAGCTTAGCTATTTCATTGTGAAATACATTTTCAGGTAGACTTCTTAAAGCCTTCACCGACAATTAACCTAAATTAGATCCCGAAGCTTCATTGATAGTTAATTGGGTCTTTTCCTTTACATTATATCCAGGGTCTTCACCACGACGTAAGTACCGCTAACAATGTGTGTAGATATGCATTTATTGTAAGTCACTGAAGTGGACAAATGACCAATACAGCTGCAGTAAATGCGACCTAAGCCAAGAGCAATGTCTGTCGGCACAGTGCGGTTGTTGTTGACTTGTAGCGAGCGGTGCATGCACACACAGTTCACAGATTCACAGAGTCAAAGAGTTCGCAACCGGCGAGAATCGTTTGGTGCACCCAAACTTCCAGATGTTGCAAACGACTCTTTGCAGCAGTATTGTTCATCTGTTCTGTTAGGCCTAGATCTACAGTTCCACAGAAAGTCTCATTGCTGCATGATGTTAGACTTGAGAGATGTCATAAGATTATTTATAAGATCCATGAAACCACCACCCACTCTCCCATTTCCCTGTCGCAGTTGCGGCAGATCTGTTGATATGTGCCTTGATCTACAGATTCTATAACATGTTATAAACGTCTTTCTAGTTATGATCCCAACAACAACAACGACGACAACAAAAGCGCTTAAATGCACGGAGAACTAGATTTTAGAGATATAGATTAGTTGTATATTAATTTAGATATTGTATAGATAGATGTCTAGCTCCGGCGTGGTCTTGATTCTTTTACTCACTCTATGTGTGTAGATCTAGAAGATATATAAGAGGCTAGATCTACATCTAGATCTAGTCTAATATAAAGAATCTTTAAGAAAAATCTGTGCACATTTTGAAATTTAGTCCTTGCCTTTGTTGACCACTTGAGTCACTTAGAGATTTAGATAAAAACTCATTGTCAACAAAGCTACAGTTTCAAGGAAACATATTAATTTGGAATGTATGATACATGTATAATGTAATGCCAGGGAAACATCTAGTTTGATCTCGGCCCATACATCTCTAGTATTTATTTGGACAGTCTGGCATTTCCTACAGAGAAAAACCCAGCATTGATTTAGGCCATCAGAGGAAGATCTCTGGCTTTTTTTTGGTGAGCTTATTCTTTTAAATTGAAATTTGTATTGCCATGATAATAAACATACATGTCCATAATTATATTCACTACTTCTAGTCTGAGCAGTGGAGATCTCATCCTCCTTGTGGGCTGACAATATTCCCTGACATTAATAGACATCCTTGACACTTTGCAAGCTTAAAATCAGAGTGATGAAAAGCTGAGCCCCCATCCCAACAAAACAAAACAAAAATAAAATATGTAGAGGCAACCTCATTGGGTTTGCTGGGAAATAATCAGTGACAGAAAATACAATGTATATTAAAGCCAGCACTGTAATGCTTATTACCTAGTAACTAGTAGAGAAGAATGATATAATTTGTCATGAATATTAATTTATCAGGAACCACTTGGGAAATAGTTGTCATCAAGTTGTTAGCCAGCTTTTTTTCTTTTTTCACCAGACAAGTGAGCCAACAAACTTTCAAGCTGACATTTTTTCCATTTGGCATGTCCAATGATGACGTAATATGAAGGTGATTATAAAAACAAACAAAAATGTGAACCATAAAAAATTGACTAAAATGCTTTTACTGGATGTACTTTGTGAATTCTGAGAACTTTTATTTCAACAAAGAGAATGAGAGTTCAGCTTGCTGGATTTTAAAATTTGGTATGGGCTGCTAAATTTTTAAAACATCGTATAGCAAAGAAAATTACCCAGTTTGTTTATGGTGCAGATATGAAACTTGCTGTTCAAATTAAATCCAAAAAATAAAACTGTTTTGCTTGCACTAATTCACTAATTTTATGCAGAGAATAGCAATTGAAGGCATTGTGATGGGCTGATCCCAAACTGTGTAAACTGTGCTATAAGAGTTTTAGAGAAATTTGAATGGGGATTTGAGGTGTTTGGGGATGTCTTTGACCTGCCTATTCATTCTTTATCCATGGTTTAAAAAAAATTATAATGAAGTAATAAAATAACTTTTGTGAAAGTTTTACAGCATGCTTTAAGTTTAAGGTGTGATAAGTGCTTAAAGATTACACTTACACACTGCTTTTTACTTTATGTCAAGATAGTATAAATATTTTTTTTTTTCAGTAGGTCTGAAGAGACGACTCTTTGCAGCAGAGGTCAAAATGTGAACAGTTAATGATGCTGTTGCAGTGAGACTTATTGACTACAATAGTTTTACCTGTTCACCCAAGAATGAGTTCTCTCAGCGCAGTAATGTTGGGGGTCTCCACCGAACACCTGGTCGTCATGCTCAGAATGGTGGGCATCAGCGCTCGCGGCCTGGAGTCTGTGAGAGGTCAGTTCCAGTGGTGGACCCATGAACTTGGTGACGGCTGTTTCAGAAGAAAGTCAGGCGTGTCGGGACACTGGCTAGTGAAGTCAATTGAAATTTATTTTTCATGAAAAATGTTTACTTTCTCTAGTCTGAGATAAATATAAATGTAGATCTGTGTGTTTCATGGTCAAAGGCAATATATTAGCCGTGCATGCCAAAATTGTGGCTCAGTAATATCAAACATAACATCAGATTGGGAGGTCCTAGGTTTCAATCTAGTTTCTTACCTTGGAGTGAAATGAGGCTTCACCATGCAGTGGTCATACAGGAGAAGATGTGTACCTTCTTTTCGGAGACATAATGATGAAGTAGCAGGGTTTTCTGCCTGGGATACAGAGATGTATACTTGGTGCAGGAGCTGAGTTATTACATGCATGAGTTACCAGTATGAGTGCAGTGATAATTTTGTGGTCCTAGTCCTATTTTCTTCATACTGTCGTACATTTATTTTATTCATTTTTCTCAGGTCAGTGATGGTTAGTAAATGGTGATAAAGAGAGAATAGCAAAAATGACGATACAAGTTTAGGATACAAGAGAGGATGTTATGAGCTGAAGAATTTTTGTACCCCACTTTTGTAATCATACCTGTCTCTGTCTGAGTTGTTGTTGTACGGGAACCTTGATTTTTAAATGAGGAGATTCTTAAGTTACTCAAAATTGAGAGCTGAAATTATCTTTATTTTTAAACTCTTTACAGTGACATGAAAGAACTACTTCATAATCATAATGGTATTGAATAACATTTAACAATGAAATATTATTTTGATACAATAATATGTACATGAATATAGTATGACAGAAAAGAAATGGTGACAATTTTGTTTTTTGTTCCTCAGAAAAAGAAGTGACTGGGAGCATGCTTCTTGAATTCTGTGAGGAGGACATTAAGGACGTGTTTGTGGAGTTCAAGGACAGATTCCTCATTCGCAAAGTCCTGAGGGGGGACAGTCCTCTGGGAGGACCACAAGCGGCCTATGCTGGCCAGTGGTCAAGCTATGCTGCTTCCAATCTTCATATGGAACCGATGGATGTGGCACAATCAGCAGCTGCTTTAATGAAGAACGACGTCTTAGATCGCAAAAAGCTGGTCAATCCTTTTGCAGAAAGTATGGCAGCCGCCCTTCTGTTATCACCATTCAATCAAGGGAAGTCGACAAAGGATAGTTCATCTAACCACCGTTTAGCCTCAAATCAAAAGAGTAGATTATTAAATGAAAGTGAATCCTCCAGTCATCATAAATCCACAGAAAAGACAGAAAACAGAACAAACGAGCGAGGAAGGACTGAAGCATCGTCTTCTCATACAGACAATAACGACAAGCAAAAAGCTTCTTCTTCGTCTGATGAAAACCTCAATTTTATCAAGAAGGAGGTGGAGGATGCTCCTCCGGAACACACTTTCCCCATCCAGTCATTTGAGAGTGAGCTGGGCTACTCCTTAGAAAGCCTTCAGGAACAAGCGTGTCACTTTTCTGCCAGTGAAATTTTGTCAAAAAAGTCCCAACGCTCTCAGCCAAATAGAGGTCAAAGATTTGGCTCTATTTTGCTTCGAGAAGCAGCAGCATATGCTGGGCTGTGGAACAATCCACCGCTGATGAAACACATTACTCTTGAACAAAGGTCTCGCTACATCTCTTTTGCTGTAAACATTGCACCTCAGCTGGAGTCCCAAAAACCTCTGCTGTGGCAGAGACTTAGTGAGATTATGCAGAACCGTCGGAAATATCTTCTTGACAAAAAGATTGGAAAGCGAGGTCAAAGATCAAGGTCTGGTGCCAAGAAGGACAAGGAGACGGAAGATTCTTCCACTAACAACTGGGTATTTCAGTCTGGTGACTCGAAGAGCACCTTTGAAGTCATTGATTTTGTAGAAGTGAAGAATCAGGACAGTGAGTTTTCTAGTGGTGCTACAACAAATGCTTCCAGTCATGGAGATGATTCAGCGTCTCAAGATGAACCATCCACTGTTCTTGATTTTTCAACTTGCGGAGAGTCTGCTTAATCAAATGATGTTTTTTTTAGATAGAAGAGTATGTATTACCAACAGTCTTGAATAGTCCTTCATTTCTGTCACCTTTTCATAAAATAATACATAACCGGAACATACAATGAATCTTTTAGCACAGAGACCGTGTAGGCCTATTCCAAATCAAACCAATATTCCTGCAATGTTAAGTAGGTGGATTACACTGTTCCTAGAATAAGTTTAGCCTATGTGTAATTCACTCTCTAACTTTCAGGCAGTGTCTGGATGTAGCATACATGTCACAGGTACATGTACATGCAATTCATTTCTGAAATATGAGTAGGCCTTGTGAGGTCTAGTTCAAAATGGTAACTGTGTAAACATTCTAAACCTGTAACACAAGTAACAGTTTTCCTGTATTCTCCATAACATCAGAATGTCTAGACTAGAGTTAACTGCATCTGTCAAGATGAGATTCAACATATTCCTGAGTCATTTAAAAGAAAAGAACTGAAGAATAAGTTGTGCAGAAGAGTATAGTGTAAGTATGCGAGAGAAATTTATTCTTTTTTTAGCAATTTTCAGCCACTTATTTGGTTTTTTGGTTTCCGCCCTACAGTTAGATTTTGAGTTTACAACGCCAGCATTCCCTATTGATCTAGCAGAAGATGATGTTGTTAAAGTAGTGTTATATAGTAGTAGTATCCTCTATTTCACTTCATGCTACCAAAACCAGAACAAGCTTCAGCTCTTTGGGCCTTGAAGACAGTTTACTTACTCACTCACCTTTTCAATACATGTACATGTAATTAATACACGTTGTACACATAGTAAATTACAATGTACAAAAGTTACATTATTAGTACTCAGTACTAGAGTTATTGCAGTAAAAGTATGTTGGTATGTCATGTGTGTATGTAGGTGAGAAATCAGACATTAATACACAACTTCATTTAATGTGATAGGCCAATAATTTGTACTTTTTTATTTGGAGACCAGGGTCAAATGGGACCCAGGGAAGCATCTACATGTACAAAGTAATATCTATTTGGTCACCTATATCAGATCTGACTGATATATGGTCAATGGACAATGGAGTTTTCATAAACAAGCTCAGCTTTATACATGTACTGTAGTTAGTACTTATACACTGTTCAATTAATCAAGCAGTTTTGAAAACTGATACACATGTAATTTTTTACCAAGTTCTATAATTTTATGTTTATAGATCTAGTTTATAAGTCAAAACATTGCATGTTTTCTATCAATACTATCATGTAGAGTATTTGATGTTTTAATGTACATGTTTATATATATGTGCACTTATGTGCAGTTTATTCTTGTCTTTCATTTTCATACTAATAAAATCAGAACAGTGACACTTTTCAAGTAGGCTCTTCAGAAATACTTTCAGTAAAAATTCTCAGTAGCTTGTTTTATTTTGATACGGTACATGTATCATGCTTTCATTACAGGGATCACCAGTATTTTGCATTGCTTTCATGGTCCCATTTACACAACTTGTAGTAGGAATACTGAGGAAATAGTCTTGTAGACTCTACTTACAATCATCTCCATGTCAAACACAAGCATGGCCATTATTGCAATAAAACATAGAGATTTTTCTTTGTGCAGTTTGTTGCTTTTTCTCTTGATGAGAGTTGAGAGAAGCCACAGAAATGTCTCAGCACAATATAACTGGTAGGCCCTATTTAACTGCATTCAATGAATGTCTTTCTTCTGCTGTTGCCCCCGTGAGCATCACAAGGAGGAACAGTTGGTGATTTGAGGCTAGCCAAGATGCCTTGTGTGCGTGCGTGCGTGTCATGGTATTGTAGCATGTTTTTCCACCTGAAGTTGAAATTGGGAATCTCATGTTGAAGAGTTGTAATCCTGTGTCACATTTGGTTTGACCAATATCTTCATATTTTAGATCTACATTGTAATTGAATCAATTTCTCATAACAATTAAAAGGCTAAAGAGGATACAAGTAAAATGTAATAGAATGTCATTGCCAGCCAAGCCAGTGATTATTCAGTCCTACTGCCTTGCCTCCTGCAAATCAGACCAAATTACTCATTACTGTGAGCCAAGTTTGACAGCTGATTACGCATAAATCCATTTAGAAAAAGTATACCTAGCTTTTCTCACTGATCTGTGATAAAAAAGAATGGTGGTTCATTTTATTTTTATATACCCGGCGTACGAACTTTACACATCAATATCTCCCCTATGAGGCCTAAAGATTTTTTTAATTCCTTCTCAACTCTCCAGGGAATGTACCCTAGAAGAATTGCCTTTGTTATAATGTTGTTAACATTTTTTATTGCCTGTAGCCAGGTACCAGTTTCAGAGATTGGTGGAATGAGACTGAGGAAACATGCAAGGATAAAACTTACATTATGATTGCCACTGGGATTTGAATCCAGGACCTCGGGACAGGGAGGCACAATTTAGCCACTGTGCCACATATAACATGAAGTCATTGATCATTATTAACCCAGAAAGATCATGTATGGAATGCAAATTATATCATAAAATTAAAAGCTTGAGCAAAGACATAACCTGAATGGGCAGCAAAGACAGCAATTTGACTTCCTCTTGTCAATGGTCCTTGTAACCGTGAACAGAGAGTAGAGAGAAAAAAAAATAAAAGGTCATCGATCTACAAACTACTGGGTATCACAAAGAACCACAGAAGGCAACAAAAGTGATACATTGGATACATCAGTTTTTATTTACTGGGGAACATACATTGCTGTGCACCACCCATCCAATCACACACTCAACGTATACACAAGATGTTGACAAACAGCGCTGTACACTAAATTCTTTTCTCATCAACGACAAAGTCAGGATTGTACAGATGCGTGAGCTTGAGCTTTGTTATTCGTTTTGGATGATGGCTAAGTTGTCTTCCCTTGGCTTGGAGTCCTTGCTGCACCTTCAGCACCTTCTTGAGGCAGGTTCTTTTCTCTACAACATCTGTCAAGGACTGTAGGGTAAATAAGAAAATATATGTTAAATCACATAAAAAATCAATGTTGAATATTGTACACCATTGACATCATCGGATCCACTCACATAAAAAAAAAATAGAAAAAGAGATCACATTGTTTTTGAATTGTCATGTCTGTTTTGCTGATAGAGATAAGACAGAGCCTTGGTTTTAACCCTACGCCGATGTCGGAATGATATCATGGACCGCCATCTTGGTCCAGCGTTGATAATAAAAAACACGGTTGCTGGCTTTAAGTGTCGTTGGCACGAGATCATGAGTGTCGCTTTCTTTCCCTTGCTCGTTGTCGATGCGATGTCGTGAAACTGACCCCAACATATTTTAAAACCCATTGACGTCACTGGAAAGTTCCATAATTATAAAAATAGAACGCGTTCATTGATTAGCTGAGAGAATTTCCTGCGTTTTGATGGGTCACGTGCCTTAGCCAATGCAATGAATGAGGCGCTGAAGGGTGATGTAAAAAAATGAGTGTCATTTCCGGCTTGTTTGTTTAGTTCCCACATGTTTGATTGAGGGACGCATAGTGGAGCCAGAAGAAACCAATGGAAGTGCATTTAAAGCAAAATCCATTTTTGAATTAATTTTGTTCTTTATGTAATATCAAATTGTGAATAAAAATTGTAAAAAGTGCATTATTTGAAATCTAAGCATTCATCACTGGAGACCCATCCAGCATATTTTCAAAAGAGATAAGAAGTTAGAATGTCATGATTTCATGTCGACATGACTGGTGTAAAAAATTAGCATCAGTGTAAGGGTAAAATTAGGGTAGCTTTTTGGGTCTGCCAACAGTTACATCTCATTTTCTGAAATTCTTCTTAAAAACGTTATGACTATGACACAACAAAATTGCAATATTTATAATATAATTCAATAGGTTTCCTGTCAGATTTATTTATTGTTAATATTTTTTCTTTTTTCTGTTCCTTGTGAACTGGGCACTTTATATTTATAGGCCTATCCTTTTGCATGGCATTATGCAGTTATGTTAATAACGCAAACCAACATTTTTTTATTTTATGCAATTCCCCTAGAGCCAAAATAATTTTTTTTTATTTTCTTTTTCTCTTTACCCTTTTTGTTTTACACTTGCAAACTGGCCGTAAAGGAAGAAAAAGGAAAAAAACCCAAATCCAACAAACAAAAGAAAAGAAAATGCCATTTTAAATGTCTGAATGTCAATGCTATGCATTTGTAGTGGGGATCAAACTACATATATGTTGTGAACAGTAAATTTGTTTGACATGAGCTGCTCACCTTTGCAAACAAACTGAAATCCATGTGCAGCGTGGTGTCATGTTCTGCCAGGATCCCTGGGAGATCAATGTTCAAAAGGACTGGCTCTTTGGGCTCCACCTTCACATGGACTTTGCTCTGTTGTTGGTACCCAAAGTAAGATTATACTATAATAAAAGCAACAAAAATAATGATATAATAAGATAACTGAAAACAAAGTGTTTTGAGAAAATGGTGATTAAATAAAGCCTTGAAAGTAGGCAATGACTCCTGAAGGTAGCTGCATAAAAGTAAAAGTGGTAATTTCAGAATTGAAAAAAATTTATAATACCCTGGTACATTTTATAATAATTATAAATATAATTACAGTAAAGTTTTATTATCAATCCATTGGTCCAGTTTCAACTCCAAGTCATAATGTAATACCGGTACAATGTAAACCAGCTTTGAATAATGCATGTATTAATATACCTCTAAATTTATTCAGTTGCCTACCCAGCCTCTTGGTTCACGAGTTACCTTAATTTGCCATCACCTAAAAGACTAAGTGTAATGTGAAATAAAAATGGAGTTTTAGAAACCTAGCATGAAAAATTAACTTACATGACTAAATACATGTAATACACTCGACACAATAAGAGTGAGATCAGGTTTATTATTTAATGATTGATTGGCAGCTCAAATTCTTGCACTTTCAATGATTCAAAATGAATAAATTTAATGAAACTGAAAGAACAAGTAAATCTTATAAAATGCATGTAACATCATGCAAAGAACAACTACGTGCAAATGTATAAAAAAATATTATGTGAACAATCCTTACGTAGTACTGGACGTTGCTGCTGGCTATATTACGCATTTTACTGCGACATTTTCGGGGCTGTATCTTTCTCAGTTTTGCCACTTGCAGAATGGCATCATCCAGCTCTGGAATCAGGACATCATCAATCCTTTTGTTCCTTTCTACATCAAAGGGTTCCATCTCAATGTCTGGAAAAATCCAAGGCACAAGAAATCAAGCTAAGTGAAATTTGTTTAAATGAAAGTCAATGCAGGCTGCAATCCCTTCTCTCATCACACAAACCCAATTGAATTGTCAGTGGTTCATGTTGAAACATTTTCCCTGAATGAAATCAAATCATGAAAACAAAGGTAGATCTAAATACAGTAGTGCTCAACTATAGCTGTACCCACTGCAGCGGGACCATCCGTACAGCGGGACCTTACCAGAATCCACCTTTTTTTTCTCTATGTAAACTCAATTACATGTGCTTGGGTATAACGGGGCAAGGGAAAGCCCGAACTTGGATACAGCGGGAAAAATTGAGCGAGCTGTAGCCTAGAGGAAGAATCAGATTAAAGCGCGACACCTTATTTTTTTCAGCAGTGGCTTCCAACAAAAGGAAATGCTTCTCACTCGAATTAAAGGCCGAGATAATCAACGAAGTTGAAAAGAAAAGAAAGACTAAAGCACAAATTTGCAGGGATTATGACATTTCATCTGGAACACTTTATATTTTTGAGAGGCAAAGATTAAAAAATTTTTTTAGGTAATTCCCCTTTGCATTCCTATAGCGGGAACTCACTTACAGCGGGATTTTTCTTCTGGAACCAAAAGTCCCGCTATAGTCATGCTCTACTGTATAATAAAGAACTAAGCTGAAACAACTGTGAGGGTGAAAAAGGATACAAATTAGAATGTAACTGGGATCCTGAGGTCACATCTCATTACAATACAGCAGGTGAAACCATTTGAGAAGCGTCCTACCATTAATTATTTTTAGAAATATCAATGATTTTGAAGATCACAACAGTTTTAATCAACAGTTTCCGGTAATGATTGATAGCCGGCTAAGTATTTTATATTTTGTTCCTTTGTTCAAGTTGAAATTGGGAGGAAAGTGGAAAGAAAGGAAAAAGCAATACAATAATAACTAGATTATTATAAAAAGATATGATCAAGAGTAATAATAATATTAACAATAGATCAAGACCTCTATGATGATAGTATGATCTGAGACACAGGTTTCCAAGCCACACATTCACACAAGTCATCACAAGTGTGACAAGTTAAAGTACAGTATCTTATAGTACAGTGCAGTCCATCTCGACTTCTGTTAATTTCGACATTCCGCATATCTCGACATGAACTAATAGTCCTATTCAACAACGTTTTATGAAATCCTATAAAAATAATCTAATATCTCGACCTCCTGTGAGCCCTGTCCTCTTATCTCGACATTCCCTGCTAAGGCTGATCGCATTTTAATTCCCCACGAACTGTCAAGCTCAGTACTCTCTCTTTCTCACTCCTTTGTTTGCTCGTAATTAATTGGATTTAAAAAAGTTTAATCCCTTCATGTCGTGCCGCTCAACCGTTGTGTGGCGATTTCCACAGCCCTTGCGGCATTTTCCATAGCTGTTAGCTCGCGACGCACAACTGTCAAATTCACACTATTCAGCTACTTTGCTTCACTGGTTTGGCGATTGACACACATGGAATCTCTGATGGGTCTTTCCCTGATTCAGATTCTGGCGGCTTGTAAGATGCCAGGGACACTTTTTTCACACTAATTCGTCATAATCTGCTGTCTGTCCAAGATACCAGGGAAACTTTCTTTTAACACTAACACTCGTCATATTCCGCCATGTGTCTGAGAACAAAGGAGACTAGTAAACCCTTCTCATCTCGATGTTTCTTTCAAATCAAATCCATGGGGCTGTCAATCAGACAAAAACTCCACCCCTAACTGCTGAAAAAGACAAATTGGGAATGCAACAGTTTTTGAATAAAAGGCTGGGGCCTGTGGGGATTAGAAAGAATCTAGAATATTATAGATCTAGAGCTTGGGTCAGGAGTGGTCAAATTAGTTCCTCCCTTTCAGTCACTTTTTTGCAAGCAAAAAGGGGTGATGGGGATGTGGGTTTCTGCATTTTCTCATAACTTGACATTCTTTTTACTCGACATAATTCCATGGTCCCACTGATGATGTCGAGTTTTATCAGGATTTCACTGACTAATGTAGATCTAGACTCTTCTAAAGTTTTAGTCTAAAAGGCAAAGGCGGTCAGTTGGGTTAGTTTCAGTGGATAATCATTGACTTGATTTGATTGACAATGACGGGTCAGAACGAACAGGTTATATTTACTGTTTATCTATTTATCTCTTTACTGTTGAGTGACATACATCTAGCCTCTAGTAATACTACGCCAAGTATCCTTAAAAATAAAATATTATACCTAGATCTAAATCTAGATCTATACTCTATACTCTATTTTTAATAATTTATAGGCCTACACTAAAATTATTGTTAGTAAACAAACCATCCGCCATTTTAAATTTGCCGCATTTAATTTGTTACTCGATACTTGTATTGTAGATTAATTTTGCAATGCCATAAACTACAAAGATGAAAACTTTTAAATATAAATCCCGTATAGGATAAATAAAACAATGTGAACATACTTGAAACTTATGCTCCATACGGAGAACATTACATTTTACAACATTTATGGGTCTGATTTAACCATTTTCCAAAAGATGAATTCTCAGTACCAGTACCTAAGTCCATAATTCTTTATATTATTGACACTTATTGTGCGAAGGTCTATGGTTATCTGACTCCTTTATGAGCCTGGACTAAGCTGCTAATGATTTACTATAATACTGCAAAAATAAAACAAAAAGATATGTAGGCCTAGAACTAGTTATTTATTTTCATGATTATTATTCCGTTATAAAGTTAATTAATGCAAATAGTACTCAATCTTATTGAGACTAGCGTCCTGTCTAGGAGATGAAGTAAAAATCATCTGTTGCGCTTCACGCTACCGAAACCGGGATAAGCTCCGGTTCTATGGGCCTCTTGGCCTTGAAGGAACTTTACTTATTGGCACACCGGAACCCTACAGCTCTTTATGAAAAAAAGATTTGTAAAATCAAAGAAAATTGTAACCTCCATCTGCAAGAGCATTCTGTTTTTTGTGACTAAGTGGAGAAGAATTTAGGAATTTATCAAAAATACACAAATCAATACAACAATATGCATTATTTTTTTCGAACTATTATTTGGAAATACTTCCACGAGTAGGAGTCTTCTGAAGAATTTGGTAAATAAATATATTTTCTACGATCGGTTCACTCTTTTCACAACTTAACTGCTTTACAAATTATAACTCACGTTACGGCTCAGTCTCAGTCTTAGACTTTTCACTTCACTTCTAATTTCTAAAGAGACTTTAAACTTAGATCTAGGTAGAAAATCTATGCAATGATAATGTCACTTTGGGTTGTGACCTAAGAAATGCAGATAATTTGAAAAAAAATGAGTATGAAATGGATCGAAAACTTATCTTCACAACACAGTTTTTTTTTGTTAATGTTCATTTACTAACAGATCTATGATATTCTACATGTAACATAGTCTAGAGATCTAAATTGTAAAATTTCTGAGGCCAGCAGGATAAAACAAAGACTAAAAGTAAAAAAGATCACTGAGTGCATTCTGACTTTATGACCATTCGTATTATTAGTGCATGATATGATGAGTGGGTGAATCGGATGTTGTAAGCTGGAATGTTGACCTAGTTTTCACCTGCGTGATTGACCTTGCCTTACGCGTGCAATGCCTGAGGCAAGCGACTAATGCCATTTTTATCAATCAAACTGTCTATTATTACCAATAAACAAACTTTCGCTTGATTTTAAATTTATTGCTGTTGTTTGAAAGTGGAAAGTTGCTGTGGTTTGTGTGGTGGGCCCAGTCCATGCTAGGGGCATGGAAACATGACAGTATGAATGAATCTATAAATTCTATGGGTATTGTATTTATAATGCTTTAGATCGATACATAATGTTTTTATTTTACCATGGTCATAGGGATTTGATTTTGTCTCTTCCAGAGGAACCTGTAATCAAGCTTTCATTGTAGAGCGAAAGAGCATGGAGTGGGAGAAAAGGCCAAGTGCTCCTTCCACCCCAACAAGTATGTCAAGTCAGTCCACCTCCAGTGGTAATCCTCGCTGGGACAAACTGCCCACCCTCCAGCAGATCTCACCAAGTCCTTCCGTCTCTGCCTTGTCTAAACTTACTGATGAGGATCTTTGGAGGAAAGGTAGGGTGGCTTTGAAGACAAAATAGACTCTCTCTCCATAACCAAGGAACTTGTGAACTGGTTACTCCAGTAGTCATGATTGCAATGTGTTTGCCTCTTCGAGTGCATCTGTTGTGATCAGATTCATGACGTTAAAGAGTGCAGCTAGTTCCTCCCAGTTTTCCTTCAAAATCTTAATATTGAGAAGCTCAAGAAAAAATAGTGTATTAACTGATTTTTAATGAAAGGGGGCTAAAGCGTATTTACGTTTTCTAAAAAAATAATTAAAATTGTCTCCCAATTTGTCCTTTTGATTGCCTTTCAGGCACTGAAGATCTCACTCGTATTCTTCGTCGAGTGGAGGGTGATTACAAATCTCTGCTGGGTGAACATGGCCACATTATTAAAGACGTCAACAGGCGCTTCCAGATCTTTGTGCTGGAAACTCGAAGTCTGAAGGAAGTGAACCAGAAACTGCAGGATGACAATCAGGAACTGCGAGACTTGTGCTGTTTTCTTGATGATGATCGACAAAGGGGCAGGAAGTTGGCCAGAGAATGGCAAAGGTTTGGTCGCTACACTGCAAGCGTGATGCGCAGTGAGGTAGGAAATTTAGAGGACTGTATTTTCATATTTTCATCCCTTTTAAAGACTCTTTATAATGTTTTAAACTCTTCTCATAAGAACTTTGTACAACATTCACTAATTTTTATATGACTGAGCTGCTTCTGTGGGGAAAAGTAATGCTATTCTTGAAACCCAGAGTGTTTTCATAGAAATAAATTAAATAGTCTTCTGTTGTTATAAATAATTATCATGATTTACTAACAATGATAGGGGTCACAATCACATTTTGTGTTTTTTTAAATTGGTAATGATATAAATCGTAACTTTAATTTTCAACTTACATATTGGTAAACATTGGCCACCCCTGTTTAACATGAACAATGTTTTGAATTTTAATTTTTTTTCCTGTTGTTAGGTTGCCGTTTACCAAGAGAAGCTGCGTGAACTGGAGAGTCGTCAAAGTGAGCTGGTTACGGAGAACATGGAGTTGAAGGAGCTCTGTCTCTATTTAGACCAAGAGAGGGTTCGGGACGAAGGGGACGGAAGCAGCAATGGAACAGTTACTGGTCAGGAGGATGGGATCATTTCCACGGAAACTGGAGCATCGAACACCCCAACAGCTTCAGTCAGTGGACAGATTCCAGGTTAGTGACATGACTTTATGCTTGTTGCAGTCTCAAGTTAAGAGTGTTCTTTTCGTCTTTGTTCTAGATAGAAATAAGTGCATTCTTTTGTGTGGTATATTGTTGAACCTAAACTGTAGCTTATCATTTAGTTTTTTTTCTTATGAGAATTCTGAATCCTATAAAGATTCATCATCATCACCATAGCCTTTCGCTCTTGGGAGGGTATAGGCCATAGACAAATTATAGTTTCCAACTTTCTCTGTCTTGGACAATCTTTGGTAGTTCCTTCCAGGTGTGTCCCAAGTCCCATAAGTCCTTGTCTACAAAAATGCTTCCATGTCTCTCGTGGCCTGTCTCTGCCCCTTGTTCCTTGTGGGTTCCATAGCAATGACCATCTTGCAATGTTGTTTACTTGTTTTTGGAGTGAGTGCCCAATCCAGTTGTCTTATTTCTTCCTCTATTTGTCTTTTTCCTGTCCTTTCTCATAGTTCTTCATTTCTGACCTTACCTACCCATTTGTTTTTTTAGAATTTCTTGTAGACATCCTGCCGATACATGTTTGCACCGTTGTCAGTATTTTAGTTGTAGCCTAAAGATTCAGTGCTTACAAAATCTTGGAAACTTAAATAGAAAAGTTCATTTATGATGTGGATCTCGCCCCCCTCCCCCTCCTCCCCAGCCTCAAGTTCAACCAACTATGTCCGAGAACTGGAACTCAAAGTGCATGCTCTTGAAGAAGAGAAAAAGTTGCTGGCACAGGTAATCTCTTCAATACAAAAGAAAATAGAACATACACTTATCTGCTGGCTAGAACCACCAATGTGTGCACATTGGATTAGCTGGCCATTCTGTTTTCTGTGAGAGCTTACTACAAAACTGATTGATAGAAACTAGATATATGTAAACAATCAATGGTTAAAAGAAACGTTTTAGTTCTGTTACCTTGATTAGTTGTAGAGTTCTTCTGAAAGAGAAATAGACTCAAACAACATCTCATGTACCGCTGACTTGTATTGCTTTGTAGAGAGTGGAGAGAAACAGCGCTGAGGGCCTGGATGTTCTTCACCCACCCTTAGCCTCTGCAGCTCCAAACACACAGAACAAACAGGTAGCAGTTTTGTGTCGTGCATGTCAATTATGCTGTTTGTTCTGCATGCTCTCCTAACATGTTTGTTTTTGTAATTGTAATTCTTTTATAGAGTAATGATGTCTTGGAAATTTGATTCATCTTCATTGCAGTTTAATTGTTTTTGTGTTTTTCAATAGTAATTTATTGACTATTTATTGAAAATCATATAAAAGAGTAATTTTGTGTTGTTGCACTTGGTGATCTCACCATCTCAGTCAGCTCCGAAAATTATTCTGTAATGTGTCTCTTGAATTAAAAAATTCAATGGGTCCATCTTTATTATGGCTTCACCTCACTTATGACTCAATGAGTTATACATTCAATGGAAAACAAGAAGTATGTAAACAAATGTAGATTTCACATTTAGTAGTTAAACTATAAATACTGTCCACTGCTTCATTAAGTGGAGTTTGTATGCTTGTACTGTGCTTACCAATGCCATCACCTGAGTCACTGCACTCAACATTGCATTGTTTTGTTATGAATAACTGCATTGCACATTGGATTGTCTTGACGAACATGTTCGTTGTTGCTATGTTATCATGACCTGTGTTTGCATGTTGCATCATGTTATCACAGAAGTTTTGCTGTCTTTCTTATCTTAGTTACAGAATCTAGCTTCATGATGTCAAAGCATGTTTATGTCAATCTTTGTGTTGTCATGATTTGTCTTCAGTTGTCCTTTTAAGAAATTTAACCCCCCCCCCCGTTGCATTTCTGCATTCCTTGAAGTATGTACTCTTGTTTTAGTTATATATGACATCGATAATGCATGATTATTGTGTTATGAAAAGCAGGTATGGTGATAACAGTATTTTGTTAGATATAGATACAGACACAGATATATTCAATGTCTTTTTGAGAATCTTTTATCTTTTAATCACTGATGTCTTCTCAGTCAACCATTGATTTAATAAATGGAATCGGTGATTATTTTCCTCATATTTAATGACAACTAGTACTGAACTGAAACAGTACTATTGACAAACTAAAGTGAAAGTTATTGTGCCATGAGTGGTCACAGTGGAGAAATGAGATTTCTAATTTCGCACTGTTATCAATTCATTCTGAGGTGAAGTGGAAAAAAATAACAATTTCATCTTTCAGGTAAACTTAAAAGAAACTCAAAAGAAGCTCAGCCTTGTAGATTTTAGTTTCAGTTTTGTAAACTGCACTGCTACAGTTTTCTGGACAATTTGTAGTACAATAAGAAATGTTCAGGATCAGCTTTTAACTTTATTTTGGTTTAAAAAAAAAGTTTAATTCTATTACAGTTAAATTGTTTGCGTAAATAATTTTGATAGTGGAGTAATTGAACAAGATGTCATTCATGGCCCTTCAGTTCCAGTCTTGTGTATGACATAGGATGTGTTGTAAAGATTGTCTGTCTGTATGTCTTGACGTTGTGGGCCTTGTTCTTGCATGAAGTTAGCTTGACCTTCCTTCCTTCGTTGTTGTTTGCATCAGAATTGGCATGACCGTCGATCCCCCGCACCTAGCAAGCCTGAGGCAGTTGAGCATGCCATGAAGGTTAGTTTTTTTAGCCAAACTAGCTACTGTAAGCAGAATTTAGTTTTAGATACATTTCAGTTTCTTTTCTGAGATTGATAGTTTGATGAAGGTCATAATGAAGGAAAAATTGAAAAGAATTATAACATGAATAATGAGCTGAAAAAAATTTTGATTTCTAACGTGTATGGTGATAGCCTCCCTCCTAAAGAAGTGAGGCAGCTTGTAGTGGTTTCAGTTGAAGTGAATGCTGTAAAATTGTCATACTTTATTGTTTTGTTTTGGCTTTCTATAAGGGTCTTAAAATGCATGTGCAAATTCTTGTATAAATCCATCATGCCACAAATGATTCATTTGGTCCTTAATAGTTTTCTTCTATAATGTCAGTAAATTTAAGGATTCTCTCCCTGTAGCCCCCCCCCAAAAAAAAAAAAAAAAAATCACCTGCTTACCTCTAGGAGATAAAAACTTCAGCATTCTAATCAAATCTAATACATTTTTATGATCTGAACTGTGCACATTGAGCATTGACGTACTTAACTTTCTTTTGACTTATTCCACTGGTTCCTCTCTGGAACAAAAGGCTGCACACATTGAACATTGCCATGTAAAAATTGTGCTGTTTCCAGGTAAAAACAAAAGGAAAAAAGGAATTGGAAATCTGCCTTGTTGTCTTTTCATATTATGTAGCATGAGAAATACTGCATCGTCACTTTTTCTTATACCACTGAATGTAGTGAAACACTGTGTTTATGTGAATTTATAAATCTTTTTTTACAAATGCAGAGACAGAAGTTAAGTTGGGGAACATTTATTGAACTTTGAGCTTTTTAAAAATTAGTTTTTTCTAGGAGGAATGGACATGGATTTTTTGATGTATCTAGATTCCATAAACTATTAACGTTAGGAAATGGCAAAAAAAAAAAGCGTTTGATATTTTTCAGTTTTACAAACGATTAACATTAGAAGTAGACTGAAAAGGATTGCTTCATCCATCTCACGTCTGTGAGTTTTGGGTGTTGAAAGTGAAGAGTAGTATTTCAACTCCTCATTCGTGATTTGAGCATCTTCAGTAAAAATTCGGAGATCTTAATTTAAATGTTTAAAATTTGATTATCGCTGCAAGCTTGTTTAATTTTAAGTAACCTTTTCTTTGTGCAAAAAGTAAAAAGTTCATCAGAGAAATTAGCAATGACAAGAAAATACCTGCTTATTGACTTGAAAGCTGAGTGAATTTAAGAATGTTTCCAGCCAGCTCATGTGATTTTGTAAGGTGTAAAATTGTAACTACAGACACATTCTCGTCTTTGTTGTCTTTATTTATCCATTTATATCCAGTAGTGTCGTCGTGTCATTACACAGTTACTTCTCCATATGGACTTACCCTGCTCTAGGCAGTGAGGAAACATGTCAGTCAATGAATCACTCGATTCCTGAATCTTCTCCCCCCCTAATCAGGTACTGCAAGTTCACGAGGAACTGGAGCAAGTTCCTGTTGCTGAAGAGGAGAAATGGGACGACAGCGAGAAAGCCATCGTCAGAGAAATGTGTAATGTGAGTACTCAAGGAAATGTGTAATGGCTTGAACCTTCATTTTTGGGATAAATTGAAGTTATGGGGTACTTGTTGGAAGTACATGCATGAATTCAGTGTGGGATGCTGGAATTATGTATAGGCATTAGTCTATTGAGCAGTGACTGAATGGTTGAAGCACATAACTCCCAGTCTCAGGGTGCTGGGTTCGATTTCGAGTGACAGAGTTGTGTCCTTGGAGAAGATACTTTACAACATTCTTCCTCTCCCCATTCAGGTGCAAATTGGGTTCCAGCATATTCTGCTGGCAAAGTAAACCTATGACAGACAAGCATCTAGTCTGGGAGATGATAAAAGTATCTGTTCTGCTCCACACTCCCCAATCTTGAATAAGCTCCACCTCTATGGGCCTCATAGGCCTTGAAGGAACTCAACTATTACTTACACTTAGCAGAGTATTATTCTGTTTTTCCTCTCCTCACTTAAGTGTGAATTGAGTAATGCGGCTTATTTCACTTGCAAAGTGAGCTTACAATAGACCATCACCCTTTCTAGGAAGTGATTGAATATTATCTGTCCTGTTTGATGCATTGAAACCAGTAAACACAACCTTTGTAGGCTTTACATGTTTTGAAGGAAGTTTTTTTTTTATGTCAGAAAGCTCAAGTGCCATTTGAGATATGTCAGATTTATTGCTCTTTTAAGTAAGACATAATGTCATGCTAAGGCTGTATTCACATTTTAAGAGAGATAAAAAAAACAATTAATGTCTGTTGTTTATTAAAATTCATCTCTCCCCAAATCCCCATTCCAGGTTGTTTGGCGCAAACTAGGCGATGCAGGAGAAATTGGGACTTTAAATGAATCTGCAGATGACATCCTAGATCCTCCTCAATTGAATCTGTCCCCTGGAAAAGCTGACATCACAATGGCATCCATGGGACTGACCAGCGGTCAAGGCAAAGTACACTCCCACAGTGTCAGTCAGCCCCAGCCTCAAGTAGCCAGCACTCCACTCACCACACCTCCTCACTCATCAGATCCGAACCCCAAGGCTCCTGAACCATATCCGAAGCAGCCTTCCCAGCAGCCCCCTCACCCGTCAAACTGGCAGCAATCCTGGAAGAGTCATCCCAAAGGATCAGCTCCCGATACTCAGTTCTCCAGAAGTGATGAGCACCGCATTGACGCTGGGGACATGAAAGACGTCCCAGGGAAGTCTCCTTACCCCCGCCCTCATCCTCCACAGCAACAGCCACCATTATACCCACCCAACCACCCTCAATCTCTGCAGCAAGTCACCTCCCATCACCCATCAGCCCCTGGTCTGCGGCAGCACTCGGCACCAAGCTTGCCCACTGGTCACCGTAAGCAAAGCCCCCCTGCCTTCTCCCCTGCACCTCAGCATCCTTCAACATCGAGCCTGTCACCCTTTGCCCACCAGCAGCAGCCCTCCTCTGGCAACCCATCCTACAATCCCTCAGGTCCCTCCCAGCCTGTATCCCTGCGTCAGAGAGGCCCTACGCCGGAGAGATCCGTCAGTCCTGGAACTGTAAAGCCTTCTGACCAGTCAGCCGTGTTCTCCAATCAGGCTCAACGACCCTCGTCCCGGGGGCCCCATTCACAAAATATGGGTCAAGGCCCCCAACCATTTGTGCGTCAGGCTCCGCAGTATTCTTCCAGTCATGGCCCTCATCTGCAGCACGCCCCCACAGACAGAGGTCCTCAGCATCCTTCAGGGCAGAGTTCACAGTACACTTCGGGTCAAAGTTCACAGTACCCTTCAGGTCAAAGTTCACAATACGCTTCAGGTCAAAGTTCACAGTATGCTTCAGGTCAGAGTTCACAGTATGCTTCAGGTCAGAGTTCACAGTATGCTTCAGGTCAGAGTTCACAGTACCCCCCAGGACAAGTAGCCCAGAATGCAAGGGGTCCAACTGGCCCTAACCTCCCTCTGAGACTTCTGGATGCACCCGGTGTTCACAGCCACGGAAGAGTGGATGAAAGAGGCGGCAGTTATCCCCCTTACAGGCCTGCGTCTTGGCAGCTGGAGCAGCAGGCGGCAGCCCGAGATAACCCGCATCCCGATCAGAGTGCTCCCCCTTCACGACGACCCTTGAGCCGGGGACAAGATCCGTACGATCGCAGAGATTCTTCTCCAGTTAAAGAAGTGGACCGAGCCCTGAATCAGGGACGAGGTGGACGCGACCTGGATGCCAACCCGCCACGACCCTCCCAGAATTATCCACAGTCCTCGTCCAATCAGAGCCAGCAGTGGCGAGGCAGCTCTGCACCTCCTGCACCTGAGAATCCCACACTGCCTCAGTCCGCTCGGGCCAGTTTTAGGGCTTACCCCCCGCAGCGCACCTCCCTGCCCCCTCAGTCACTGCAATGGCCGAGTATGACCGGTGGGAACACAGGTAGAGCGAATCAAGGTGGGCGTCGTCCTTTGCCAGAGCAAGAATGGAGGCAGACATATTTGGACGAAAGTGACAGCCTGTAAGTTTAAGAAGCATACAGGGGAATTTATTGACAAGGCAAGGGGTGACGCTGAAAAGGTGACTAACAGACAAAAATAAAGCCACACAATGAGATACAAGCATTATCCCTAACATATCAAGCCTTATTTGACTTCTTTTTGTCTGTCACTCGCCTTTTCCTTTTTCATCCTCACAGCTGCCTCTTTCATTTATGGGAAACA
The DNA here is from genome assembly GCA_039654405.1 of Bullina lineata. Lineage (NCBI taxonomy): Eukaryota > Metazoa > Mollusca > Gastropoda > Bullinidae > Bullina > Bullina lineata. Next base: position 2,788 of record JBDFRD010054417.1, on the reverse strand, counting down.
CTTTGAACCAGGTTCTGAAACTCTTTTGAACAAAGCTTGGTGAATGGTAGGTTGGAACTACCTCCCCTCTAGCTGTCCTAGTCATCAGATATTGGCACTGGTGGATACAGAAAAAAAGAGGAACAAGAAAAAGAAGATGAAAAGGCTCTTTTCTGAGCATAGGCATTGAACACTGTTGTGAACAATCATGTTGCATTTTACGTTTTTTTTTTTTTTCTTAAAGTTTACTTTTACCTTTATGTGCCGCAGCTTTCTTTTTTTTGTAATATTATTGAACTCATGTTGCTGCATTATATTTTATTATTATTTTACTGATGTTGCTGCACATATTATATTTTTCTTATACTCATGTTGTTGCATACACTACTTTTTTCCACTAATAAACTCATGTTTTATCTTTTTTTGATATTTTATTCGTGTTGTTGATGCAGGTATAACTTTCTCTAAAACTGTACCCCCTACTTAAAGCATCTGTATGAAGATGATGTTGTTGCACCAATGCTGTAAATGGACAATCAGCACAAAGTACTTATGATCTATTGCAGTGGGTTCAGGAATTCTATTTGCTATTGTATAACATCCATCTTGCCCTCTCGGAATATCCATGGTTTGTGACTATGTTTGTTGATTCACTAAACAGTTGTGACTTACCACCAGTTTTTTTATCTTGGCAGTTTACAGCATTAGAAGTAAAAAGCAGAGCTGTCTGGGCCTTGCGTGTGTTATTGAACCAACATGATGTGAATTAATCTCTACTTTGTGCCTTTGTTTAGACATTGGAGTTTTACAAGACATGAGATGACTTGTTGATACCCTCACATAGTGTACATGTTTCTTATGAGCCCATGAAGCTAAAAAAAAACATAGTACTGACATGATGTCATTAAGTACTCAGTCTTACTCTATTCCAAGAAATTACAACTTTATCTGTTGTGAGAACTTTCTTCTAGATAACCACCTTTGTCTGTGAATTGAACGAGATGACCACCTTTGTCTGTCGGTTAAACCAGACGACCACGTTAGTCTATGGGTTGTACTACGTTATCACCTTTGTGGGTTAAACTAGATGACCACGTTTGTCTATGGGTTGTACAATGTACTAGGTTATCACCTTTGTCTCTGAGTTGAACCAGATGACCACCTTTGTCTGTGGGTTGAACTTGATGACCACCTTTGTCTGTGGGTTGAACCAGATGACCACCTTTGTCTGTCAGTTGAACCAGATGACCACCTTTGTCTGTGGGTTGAACTAGATGGCCACCTTTGTCTGTCAGTTGAACTAGATGACCACCTTTGTCTGTCAGTTGAACCAGATGACCACCTTTGTCTGTGGGTTGTACCATGTTATCACCTTTGTGGGTTGCACTAGATGACCATCATTGCCCTAGTTCCGCACACGATGAGATTGTTAACGGCACTATGAAAGCTCACAGTGGTTGTTAGTTTACTTAAACTTAAATGCCAGCCAGCGAGGCTGGTGTCACTAAACTGTTGAAACCAAATGATTCTCAAACTTCGTCCATGCTTGTCTGTATTTTTATAGTTGTGTTGTGCAGCAAAGTCTTTACCTGCATACAACAAAGGCATTTTTAAACATGTTTGCATTTACTTTTTTAAGGAATGGGTGCAACATATTTTATAATTATGCATCTACCACATGTCCATTATGTGAATCTGTACTTGAAGTTGAGCTGAAACGGTGCTTTTGATGAATTTTCCCGAAAGAAATAGATTTCTACGAAATAGTGTACATGTGTACATATGCTCAATGTTTCCTATATACTCTACATTTGAAGCAGGTTATTTGCAAGTTGACAAGAAATTAGAATGCGAATAGAGGAGGAGACTTAATTTTTATTTGAAAATAGTAGTAGCACGAATGCAATGTTATAATGCATTTGGAACGTTATACATCAATTCCGTACTTATACAAACGTTGGTTTTACTTGTTCCTAGCCATTAGAATCTCTGGTGTGGAGGAGAGTATTTCTAGATCTAAGGACTTCTTTGTTTTTGCCGTGTTGTGAGATTTTTGTTGGTGTGAATGTGATTGACCCAAGTTTAGATCTAAAACTTAGTCATAGTTTTACATTTTTTTTCTGTAAATGGCATGAAACTTTACTCTTGTCAATAAACAATCGAACAAACTCCATTGTGAACTTATAAGAATTTTCTTTGACGCTGTTGACTTCCCTTCATTGTCATCGTCGTCGTCGTCGTCATCATCATCATCCTCATCTACTTAAATGATTTTTTTTCAACCTGAAGAAAGCATTTTGAACACAAGGATGACTCATTATGACCTAAGTAATCGACCAGTTTTGGTGTAGCCAAGAGGTCGAAAGGCACACATCTTTGAGTCTCTCACTAATTCTCTCTCTCTCTCTCTCTCTCTCTCTCTCTCTCTCTCTCTCTCTCTCTCTCTCTCGCTCTCTCTCTCTCTCTCTCTCTCTCTCTCTCTCCCCCCCCCCTCTCCCCCCCCTCTCTTTCTCTCTCTCTCTCTCTCTCTCTCTCTCACACACACACACACATGCGCACAAGTCCGTTGTCAGAAGTGTCAATAACGGAGTAAGGCAATGATGGAAGTTCTAAGTTTCGAAGTCAAGTAATACACAGCGTTTCAGTTATGGCTATGCATCAGTTTACTGTCGACAGCGACAGCGTTAGATCTCTTAATTCAGATGGTGTATTACATTCTGAAAATTGTTCACATAATGGTGTATTGTCACATACATGTACCCAAGATTCACCAAGACCAATTCTTTTATCACAGACAATTCTGCTGCAG